>OU015772.1:6690588-6777687 GCA_907173295.1 Fagus sylvatica
CCGATAGGTCTTTGTATAATTTTTGGTGATGGTGCTAAGGTAGGTGTTCGTTTCCTTCCCATCCCTTGAGAATACCGGTGCTGAGATGAGAGAGAGTGTAGCCCTAATGGGCCAATGGCTAACAAATCAAAGCTCAAATAGTGTAATCATTCAAAGGTAAATGATCAGCACTGGACCCACACTGACTTGGTCACTTAATTGCTTATTTGCATCCACATCAGCACTGATGAAGATTAATTGATTTGATGATATAATAGGAAGGGTCCCTTGAAAAGTTTTGATAAGTTAAAAGAGTAGACATCACCAAAACAAATTTTGTTAGTCTTAACATTTTCCAGTTCAAACTTCAAACCGCTAATTGCTAAATCTTAGAAGTAATGTGGGTCCAGGTACATAAATTAAGTTTTTGTTACTATATGGTCGTGGGCTCGTGGCACACAGGGTACTATCTTTATATATTTTTGTTACTATATGATCGTCAGATCGTGGTACTCAGGTCAGGGACTCAGCCTCAGGGGGTCTTTTCAAATTAGAAGTTAGAAGTTGAACACGTTAGAGAGAATAGTGTTCAGTCGGCATTATTATAAGAAGTGGTGTTTTAATTGTAAACTTCTTCCCATAAAGAATTACACTGATTGAGCTATTTGGTATGAGAAATGATAAAAGATAACATAATAAAAATATTTCATATTTTCGTACTAATGAACAAGACCATGATTATTATTATTTGATTCTCTCTCCAGGGGTACTCGACTCACGACGTCTCAACATATCTATTTTTTTGTTTGATAGACAAGATAGATTTGAATCTATGTCATTCATTCCTCTTAAGGGGATAGATGCTTCCTTTTCTAATCTCTGTAACGCACCCCGACATAAGCAAAAGAAGATATATATGATACACTTTTTTGTCACAGTAAAGGGCCTCTCTCTCCCTCTCTCCCATGATTCAATCATGGAGTTTTCTCGAATACATTTCGTTTTGTTTTTTGTCAAATTTCTTATCAGTCGGACTGTTTGCATGCATAGGGTCGTGGACACAACCTTTCACCTAAAATCAAAATTTAGTGAAAAGAGTAGGTGGGCATGGCATCCACTTGTGTCTTAATGCGACATGGGAAACCTTAGGAGCTATAAGGCCATACGGGGACCTCTTCATCAGATGTCCCTTCTCAAAGGTTTAAGTGCTGATGGCCCCACTGGCTTTAGTTGGGTTGGGTTCCCTCCTAGCTCCACTTTTAGTCCCTCTCTTGTAGGTTCACTTGTACATTTGCCGACGTGCGTGTATGTAGCATGCACAAGGGACCATGTCCCATAATGTACACTGTACACACTAGCAAGGGAACGCAGGTCTAGTGCCTTTCTCATGTTAACAAGTTTAACAAGTCACTCTTAACAGTACGGGTGTAATTAAGGACTATTTATTTATTTATTTTATTTTATTTCAATATTGGTTTGCTAGGAGCATCACCAGTCCATTTTACTCTCTATATGCACATGTGGAGAGTAAAATGAAGATAAATTGCTCCAACACTAGTCTATTTCACTCTTCAAAAACCAAAAAAAAGCCAAAGTGCTACAGTAGCTTTTCACAAATGAAAAATTACTGTGCACTCTTCAACTCCTCTCCACCGAATAAAAAAATATTTCTCACCCCCCCTATTTAAGGCTTTTTTTTTTTCTTCCCTTTCTCTCATTTCAGTCGATTTTTTTCTCTCTCTTCTTTTCATTTTCCTTCTCTGCTCTCCCTTCTGGGCGTGGTACGTGGTGGTTGACGGTTGGATCTCGGCCTGGGTTTGCCGATCTCGGCAACCCGCCATCCACCACTGCTGCTCTCCTAGCTTTCTCTATGAACTCCCTCGTCATTTCGATGCCGCTGCTCCCGAATCCCATCATTCCCTCACTGACTCTTAGTTTGACTACTTTGATTTAATTTTGTAAATTTTTTAATCCTTGATTTTGTTTGTTCTGGTGGTTGTTCATGGATGAACAAATGGTTCTTCTTGATTGTAATCTTTGATTTTGGTGGTTTTGGAGTGTGCTGGAGTAGTGCTGGAGTAATGAGGAGAGAAAAAAAAAAAAAGTTAAAATAAAATTATAAAAATATTATTTTAATAAAAATAAAGATAAAATAGAGAGTAGTGTTGGAGAATTGCTCTTAAATAAATAAAGAGTTGCTAAAAGAGATAATGTGGAGATAAATAGAGAGAGTGTTGGAGATGCTCTAAAGAGGGATGTATGGAACTTTAATAGTGTTAAAGTCATGCCCCCTAAATTGTGTTAGAATCTAAGTAAACTTTATATATATATATATCTTAAAAAAAAAATCGTTGATAAGTGTTACCCAAATATCAACCTAAGAGGGGGGGTGATTTAGGTTGAGGCAAACTTTTTCGATTTAAATGCGGAATTAAAAACTATTTTCAATTAGCAAAAACAAATTTAAGAACACAATTCAATTGCAATAAGATATGATAGAAAATCAAACACAAGCATATATAAGCAATTGAATAAGTAAGAGATAGAGATAGAGAAAATCAAACACAGTGATTGTTATCGAGGTTCGGCTTCCCCGCCTACGTCCCCGCCTCAAGATCACTTCTCGAGGATTCCCAAATTCACTAATTTGACAATCTTCTTTCGGGTGAAGATCAAAACCGTTACAAATCTTCTTTACACGGTGAAGAGTAACCACCGAGTGAAAAATCCTTTTCACTCTTAGGATTTATACCAAGACCCACAAATCTTCCTTACAAGGTGAAGAGTAACCACCCAGTGAAAAATCCTTTTCACTACTTAGGATTTATACCAAAACCCTAACAAAAACACTCAATGGTTTCAACAAAGTATTTGTTGTACAAGATAAGGCTCTCTCAAAGAGTAATTGTACACAATATGCTCACTCTAATAGTATATCAAGGATTTGATCAATATGGCTCAAAAAGTGTTTAGAGAAATTTTCAATCAAGGATTTTGAATGATATGAAAATATAAGCTTGAGAAGGATGGATTGATGTATAAGATGTTATCTTTTCTATCTTTGATTTCTCTTGTATGCTTGATGTTTAGAAATGAAGAAAGGGTAGTATTTATAGCCATCATGTTGTCTTGCATTCTTCTTGATTTTCAATCAATCAATTTGTTTTCTTTGAAAACTTTTCTTCTTAAGATTTTTCAACCATAATTGATATGGTTGTCTTGCATGTGAATTTCAATCAAGTTGTTTTCTTTGAAAACTTTTCTTCTTAAGATTTTTCAACCATAATTGATATGGTTGTCTTGCATGTGAATTTCAATCAATCAAGTTTGTCTTTGAAGACTTTAAGAGATTTTTCAATTGATATGGTTGTCTTATATTTGAATTTCAACCAATCAAGTTGTCTTTGAAGACTTTAAGAGATTTTTCAATTGATATGGTTGTCTTATATTTGAATTTCAACCAATCAAGTTTGTCTTTGAAGACTTTAAGAGATTTTTCAATTGATATGGTTGTCTTATATTTGAATTTCAACCAATCAAGTTGTCTTTGAAAACTTTAAGAGATTTTTCAATTGATATGGTTGTCTTATATTTGAATTTCAACCAATCAAGTTTGTCTTTGAAAACTTTAAGAGATTTTTCAATTGATATGGTTGTCTTATATTTGAATTTCAACCAATCAAGTTGTCTTTGAAAACTTTAAGAGATTTTTCAATTGATATGGTTGTCTTACATTTGAATTTCAACCAATCAAGTTTGTCTTTGAAAACTTTAAGAGATTTTTCAATTGAAGTTGGTTTTAAAGTTGAGCCTTAAAGATCAAATCTTAATAAACTTTACAAAACCTAACTCTTACTTCTCATATGTCTCGGATCATTGTCTTTGAGCTTGATTTCTTTGTCTTGAGTCTTGATGACTTTGATCTTCAATGAATTTGCAACTTATCAACTTTGCATTTGCTTGATATTTGAATTGGCCATCTTGGTCCAATTAAATCAATAGTCAAAATTAAGCTTTAAAACATAAATCATTAGTTCATATGAAAATATCATTAATGAACAACTTAAAATCATGGTTATCATCAAAACTACATGAATGTCCTTGGATTAATTAGCCAATTAATAATTATTGAAACCTTGAGGCTAACAATCTCCCCCTTTTTGATGATGACACATATGATATGATATTTTTATACGATTTATGATTTTGAAGCTTTTCTTGAAAAGCTCCCCCTAAAATAATGCATATCTTTATATTAGAGATTTTTAAATCTCCCCCTATCTTTATGCATAGATCAATTTGTTTTTTTTTTATTTAAGGTATTATCAAGCAATCAATATATATGCGTATTTTTGCCAATTATTGCAAGATATGATAATTCACCAATAGATAATACATTCAAAAAATGTCATATCTTTCTCCCCCTTGGCATCATCAAAAATAAATATTATATTCAATATCTCCAAAGCATCATTCAACATTTTAAACAACCAAAAAAAATTTATTTCTCCTTTGATTTAGTTCAAACATAGAACAACTAACTAATATAACATATTTCTCCTATTTGGTACAAAGAAATAAAACAAATACATTCATATTTGTAAGATTCTTCATCCTAGTGGTTTGGTTGGATTGAGGGTTCGGTTGAAGATGCTTCAGGAAAGGATATGATGTCCCTTGCCATATGCCTAAAATGCTGATGATTTAAGCAATCTGGAAAGGACATGGGATGAAGCCCATATATTATGTACTCTCTCTCTTCTGTCATACAAAGCTTCAGGTGTATCAACAGTTGTATGAACGGGATGATTCGGATGAGGAAGATATATTTGGAGTGTATGCTAAAGATCTTCCCATCAACCTGGTGTATGAGAGAGGTACTTCAACCGAGAAGCATGATCAATAATAATCTTGCTTCGTGGAAACTTGATCAATAATAATTTTGCTTCTATCTGAGAAGATCAAGTATTTGATTTTATGAATCTCTAAATGATGCTGCATCCTCTTAGAGTGTTATCTAAAGAATGAGAGAAAATATTATCTGAGAGGTGTGAGTATGTAGTGGAGAGGTGAAGCGAATTTATAGGACAGACGCGCTGTTTGAAAGAATGGTTCAGATTTTGCTACGTGTCATAAGTGTGAATGAATGGTTCAGATTTTGCTATGTGTCATAAGTGTGAATGAATGGTTCAGATTTTGCTACGTGTCGTAAGTGTGAATGAAGGGTTCAGATTTTGCTATGTGTCAGACTTATCCAATTACGCACGCCATAGACACCGATAAATCAGGAAGTTTGAAAAAAAATATTTCTGCTTTTTCAGAAAAACAGATCTTGTCGACGCATCGAGTTCTGAGTCAGTGATATTTCCGTATACGTTAAATCTCGAGATTTGAACGTTGAATTTTGAAGAAAAATCTCGGGAGTCGGGTGATAGGTACAGGCTGGTGTTCAAAAATCTGAGGTTTATTTAACACACACTAATTTTCGATGAACTTCATCATTTTCAAACTCTTAGCTTAATCTCTTATTAGATTTTCTAGAATGGCTTCCTCTTCTTCTCAAAACAAACCAGAAACAATTAATCTAAATGATACGCCTAGTGTGATGCCAGAAGTCTGGCGTCCTTACTTCCTTTCAATTAATGGCCCTGTATCAGTAACTGATTCAGTGATATTGAATGGTGAGACTGCCACCGCAGTAGCTGCCGGTCTTTGTACTCCGGAGGATGCAAAGGTTTTAGCTGGGAGGACTGACCCACAAATAATAAATGAATCATTGGCACTCACGGTTCAGTGTACTGCCACTGTTTCTAACATGGGACGTCGTCTTCATGTTAGGAATATGGAAGTGAAAGCGCTGCGTTCTCAAGTCACCATTTTACAAAGGTTGCTGAAGGAGAGTAAGAAGAAAGTAGGGGAGGTCAAGGAGGAGAACAAAAGGCTGAAGGCGCTCGTGGATTCTTATGCCGATGATTTGGTAATCCGGTCCACAGAGCAGAGCAAGACCACTAATAAGCTGCAGAAGCAGTACGAGAAGCTACTAGCTGAGGTGAAGGAATTGACTTCTCGCTCTATCCCCTAAATAAATGTAGTGGGAAGTGTAGTGGTTTTTCCTTTTGTGGTGGACTTCTCCTTTATGGCTTTCTTTTTAATAAAACTCAAGTTTGTTTAAATGATGAGTTTTATTTCTTATTTTATGCATGAACATATACGCAAATATACATAGAACTGGGCATATAATTTAATGTTCAAACAATATAACTAGGAAGATATAAAATGAACAATTTTATGAACATGATATGCATAAAATCATTTTATATTCAATTCTTAAGGTATATATAGATTTAACATAGTTGAATCAAAGAGAAGGATAATAAATTTAAGCTTATTTGATATCAACGTATCTAGCCATACCTATTTCACGTCGAATTGTGCAAAATCGTTCTTCAATGAGAGGTTTCGTGAGAATATCCGCCCATTGACTATCGGTGCTTCACAAATTCAAGTTCAATGTCCCCTTTTTGCACATGATCTCTTATAAAATGGTATCTAATTTCAATGTGCTTTGTGCGAGAGTGTTGGATAGGATTTTTACTTAAACTTATGGCACTTGTGTTATCACACCTTATGGGAATATGATCAAAAAGAATTTTAAAATCCTCTAGTTGTTGTTTTATGTAGAGAGATTGAGCACAACAACTACCGGCCGCTACATATTCGGCTTCCGCCGTTGATAAGGCCACAGAATTTTGCTTTTTACTAAACCATGATACTAGTGAGTGTCCTAGAAAGTGACAAGTACCACTAGTGCTTTTGCGATCAATTTTGCAACCAGCAAAATCCGCATCCGTGTAGCTTATTAAGTCAAATGAATTTGACTTAGGGTACCATAATCCTAAATCAATGGTTCCAAGCAAATATCGAAATATTCGTTTGACTGCAATTAAGTGTGATTCTTTAGGACACAGGATTGAAATCGGAGCGCAAAGACATACACTAAACATTATATCGGGTCTACTTGCGGTTAAATAAAGTAAACTACCAATCATACCTCGATATAGCTTAACGTCCACCGGTTTACCTTTCTCATCTTTGTCAAGCTTTGTTGAAGGACTCATGGGAGTTCCATATGCTTTAGCATTTGTCAATCCAAATCTTTTTAGTAAGTCTATGACATATTTGGATTGATTTAAGAATATCCCATCTTCGGTTTGCTTTATTTGAAGTCCGAGAAAGAATTTTAGCTCACCCATCATACTCATTTCGAATTCATCCTGCATAGTCTTAGAGAATTCTTTGCACAAGTTTTCATTAGTAGAACCAAATATAATATCATCAACATAGATTTGCACAATAAGCATGTCTTTTCCATCAAACATTAGAAATAATGTTGTGTCAAGTTTTCCACGTGTAAAACCCTTTTCAATAAGGAAACCACTTAGTCGTTCATACCAAGCTCTTGGAGCTTGTTTTAAACCATATAAAGCTTTTGATAATTTAAAAACGTGGTTTGGAAATTCATGATTTTCAAATCCAGGAGGTTGTTCTACATAAACTTCTTCGGCAATAAAACCATTTAAAAAGGCACTTTTGACATCCATTTGAAATAATTTAAAATTTTTAAAACATGCAAAAGCAAGTAACATGCGTATAGCTTCTAATCTAGCAACTGGAGCATAAGTCTCTCCATAATCAATACCTTCCTCTTGATTATAACCTTGAGCGACTAACCTTGCTTTGTTCCTTACTATTATACCTTCTTCATCCTTTTTGTTTCGGAATACCCATTTTGTACCAATGACGGAGTGGTCCTTGGGTCTAGGTGCAAGAGTCCATACCTTGTTTCTTTCAAATTGGTTTAGCTCTTCTTGCATTGCCAAGATCCATGATTCATCTTCAATAGCTTCATTTATGTTCTTTGGTTCAATTTGTGAGAGAAACGCCATGTTGTTGCAGATGTCCTTGAGCTTTGATCTTGTGCTTACTCCATGTTCAATTTCACCAATGATCAATTCTTTAGGATGACTATGGACTACGTTCCAACTTTTTGGTAATTCTTCATTGTTGGTTGGAGGAAGCGCTTTTTCTTCATCTTTTGGTTCATCCACTTGATCTTTGACTTTTTCACTTGAATCAACTTGGTTAGATGAACTAGCTTTATTTTCAAGAGAAATTGGCTCATCATCACAATTATTTTTTGATATGGAATGGATTAGTTTCATCAAAAACAACATGCATAGATTCATCAACAACCATAGTTCGTTTATTGAACACTCTATATGCTTTACTATTTGTAGAATAACCAAGGAATATACCTTCATCGGATTTAGCATCGAATTTACCAAGATTATCTCTATCATTCAATACAAAGCACTTACATCCAAAAACTTTGAAATATCCAATGTTAGGTTTTCGATTATTCCATAGTTCATAAGGAGTTTTATTTAAAGTGTTTCTAATGATGGTTCTATTTATAACATAGCAAGCGGTGTTAACAGCTTCAGCCCAAAAGTATTGAGGTAAATTATGTTCATTAAGCATAGTTCTAGACATTTCTTGAAGTGATCTATTTTTACGTTCTACTACTCCATTTTGTTGAGGAGTACGAGGTGCTGAAAAATTGTGTCCAAAACCATTTTGATCACAATATAGTTCAATATCTTGATTATCAAACTCTCTACCTCTATCACTTCTAACATTGTTAATTGTATAACCTTTTTCATTTTGAATTCTTCTACAATGTTTAACAAATGTTTTATGAGCTTCATTTTTATGAGCAAGAAATAATACCCATGTATAGCGAGAGTAATCATCAACAATTACAAAAGCATACAATTTACCACTTAAGCTAGCGGTTCTAATAGGACCAAATAAATTCATATGCAAGAGTTCTAGAGGTCTTGAAGTAGAAATAACTTTCTTTTTCTTAAATGATGATTTAGTTTGTTTACCTTAGTTGACATGCATCACATATTTTATCTTTAACAAATTTAGTAACCGGCAAGCCTTTTACTAAATCTAGTTTAGACAATTTTGAGAGTAATTCCATATTGGCATGTCCTAATCTTCTATGCCACAACCAACTATTTTCATTTATGGCAGCAAGGCAAATTGATTCTTTTGAAGTCATATTATCAAAGATCAATAGTGTAGACATTTTCATTTCTAAATGCCACAAATAGAACTTGATTATCAATTTCATTTACTATAATGCACATGATTGATTTGAATATTACATTATAGCCTTTTATCACACAATTGGCTAATACTTAGCAAGTTATGTTTCAAGCCATCAACCAAGAGAACATCTTCAATAACAAGAGAATGTGTTTTACCAATATTACCTATACCGATGATCTTTCCTTTTGAGTTATCACCGAATTTGACATTTCCTCCATCTTTTAGAGTAAGAGAAGTAAACTTGTTTTTATCATCCTGTCATATGCCTTGAACATCCACTGTCATTGAGAAACCACTTATCCTTTGGTAGATTATGGATATCAAGCACACCTACAAAACAACTTCAAATAACCTTCTTTGGTACCCAAATTTTCTTGGGTCCACTAGGGTTAGCTTTTGGAGGAGTAGTTCCTTTGACTACCCAAATCATATTTTTCATGGGACATGTATGAATATTATGCCCTAATTTTCCACAATGTTTACATATGGGAGATTTCAAGAAGTTTTCATTAATGAAAAATTTTTGATAGTGTTTTTCTTTTATTTTCGGGTTATATCCAATACCCGCTTTGTCAAAAACACATCTTTGACTACCTAACAAATTATCCAAATTTTTCTTTCCATTTGTAAAGTTAGTCAAAATTTTGTTTAAGTTTTCAACTTTGAGTTTTAATTCTTTATTTTCATTTACTAAGAGATTTGAATCATAAGCTATTTGTGATGATGTTTCCACATCTTTTGCTTTCATTTTCTCAATGAAGCTTTGTGATTCAATTTTCAACTTAATTATTTCTTTTTCTAAAGATAGATTTTTATCATTTAAAGAAATAATTTGTTTTTCTAAAATTTCATTTTTGCTTTTGAAATCATCTAATTCGTTTGAAAGAGATGTGACTTTCTTTTTAAAAACTTTATTTTTCAAAACATTCTTCTCAAATTCTTCAACCAATTCTTCAAAAGCATTTTGTAATTCATCATAGCTATAAGATTCATCTTCTAAAGAATTAAGTTTAGAAGTTACCTCATCTTCATATGCCATTAAGCAAAAAGCTTTGGTAGAATCTTCTTCATCGTTGGATGTTTGAGGGCTAATGCTTGTACATTCATCTTTCTCTATTTGAGGCAATTTGTGATCATGAACAAGCATGCTCATCTTTGATTCTTGACTTGCTTCTTCATATGTAGCTTCAAGTCTTTCCCAAATTTCTTTAGCTGAATTACAACTTGAAATTTCATCAAATTCCTTTGAGTCAAACGCACAATATAAACAATTCATAGCTTTATAATTTAATTCAATGAGTTTGACATCATTTTCATCCCATTCAGTTTCTTGTTTGGGTATTTCTTGTTCTTCTACTATTTTAGTAGGAACATGAGGACCATTTACAATGATTTTCCATATGAGATAATCTTGACCTTTAATGTACGTAGTCATTCTAGTTTTCCAATAACTATAATCACTACTATTGAACAAGGGTGGTCTATTTGTAGATTGACCTTCAACCATTTGAGGTCTAAATGTGTTTGCCATGATCTTAACTCTAAGATTGTTAAATCTATATGTAGAGCCTTGGCTCTGATACCAATTGTTACCCAAATATCAACCTAAGAGGGGGGGTGATTTAGGTTGAGGCAAACTTTTTCGATTTAAATGCGGAATTAAAAACTATTTTCAATTAGCAAAAACAAATTTAAGAACACAATTCAATTGCAATAAGATATGATAGAAAATCAAACACAAGCATATATAAGCAATTGAATAAGTAAGAGATAGAGATAGAGAAAATCAAACACAGTGATTGTTATCGAGGTTCGGCTTCCCCGCCTACGTCCCCGCCTCAAGATCACTTCTCGAGGATTCCCAAATTCACTAATTTGACAATCTTCTTTCGGGTGAAGATCAAAACCGTTACAAATCTTCTTTACACGGTGAAGAGTAACCACCGAGTGAAAAATCCTTTTCACTCTTAGGATTTATACCAAGACCCACAAATCTTCCTTACAAGGTGAAGAGTAACCACCCAGTGAAAAATCCTTTTCACTACTTAGGATTTATACCAAAACCCTAACAAAAACACTCAATGGTTTCAACAAAGTATTTGTTGTACAAGATAAGGCTCTCTCAAAGAGTAATTGTACACAATATGCTCACTCTAATAGTATATCAAGGATTTGATCAATATGGCTCAAAAAGTGTTTAGAGAAATTTTCAATCAAGGATTTTGAATGATATGAAAATATAAGCTTGAGAAGGATGGATTGATGTATAAGATGTTATCTTTTCTATCTTTGATTTCTCTTGTATGCTTGATCTTTAGAAATGAAGAAAGGGTAGTATTTATAGCCATCATGTTGTCTTGCATTCTTCTTGATTTTCAATCAATCAATTTGTTTTCTTTGAAAACTTTTCTTCTTAAGATTTTTCAACCATAATTGATATGGTTGTCTTACATGTGAATTTCAATCAAGTTGTTTTCTTTGAAAACTTTTCTTCTTAAGATTTTTCAACCATAATTGATATGGTTGTCTTGCATGTGAATTTCAATCAATCAAGTTTGTCTTTGAAGACTTTAAGAGATTTTTCAATTGATATTGTTGTCTTATATTTGAATTTCAACCAATCAAGTTGTCTTTGAAGACTTTAAGAGATTTTTCAATTGATATGGTTGTCTTATATTTGAATTTCAACCAATCAAGTTTGTCTTTGAAGACTTTAAGAGATTTTTCAATTGATATGGTTGTCTTATATTTGAATTTCAACCAATCAAGTTTGTCTTTGAAAACTTTAAGAGATTTTTCAATTGATATGGTTGTCTTATATTTGAATTTCAACCAATCAAGTTGTCTTTGAAAACTTTAAGAGATTTTTCAATTGATATGGTTGTCTTATATTTGAATTTCAACCAATCAAGTTTGTCTTTGAAAACTTTAAGAGATTTTTCAATTGATATGGTTGTCTTATATTTGAATTTCAACCAATCAAGTTGTCTTTGAAAACTTTAAAAGATTTTTCAATTGATATGGTTGTCTTACATTTGAATTTCAACCAATCAAGTTTGTCTTTTGAAAACTTTAAGAGATTTTTCAATTGAAGTTTGTTTTAAAGTTGAGCCTTAAAGATCAAATCTTAATAAACTTTACAAAACCTAACTCTTACTTCTCATATGTCTCGGATCATTGTCTTTGAGCTTGATTTCTTTGTCTTGAGTCTTGATGACTTTGATCTTCAATGTGTTTGCAACTTATCAACTTTGCATTTGCTTGATATTTGAATTGGCCATCTTGGTCCAATTAAATCAATAGTCAAAATTAAGCTTTAAAACATAAATCATTAGTTCATATGAAAATATCATTAATGAACAACTTAAAATCATGGTTATCATCAAAACTACATGAATGTCATTGGATTAATTAGCCAATTAATAATTATTGAAACCTTGAGGCTAACATATAGATATATGTTTTTAAAGATTTGGTTAGGTGTTATTTATTTTGAGAACTTAAAATAACATAAAATATGCCTAAAAAGAAAAAAAGCCTAAACATTTAGAGTTGATTCAAATTACATGTGTATAACTTTAGGCAACATTATACCACTTGATATTTTTATATTGGATGTGTATTTTGATAAATTACGTTTTTTTATTTATTTTTTATTTTTAATATATAATAGAAATTCTAATCTAAACTTACACACACGTATATTTTAAAGATCCCAATGATCGAATCCACACTTTTATGAAGGGATGGGGCTTTTTTTGGGAGGGAGATTACCATTGGGCCAAATACTCAAATGGCAAAAATTACATTTTCTTAGTATATCTCACTGCTTGTTAAATTTCAAGATGATTAGAGATCAATAACTACCTCATCTATAAAAATTTAAATTTTAAGTTTTTGTATTTTAAAATTTTATATAGAATATGAGTTTACCAATCGAATAGTAAATAACATTTGATTTACAAGGAATTTGATGTGTGTATTAAGAAAAGTGAGAACGTAATCCAATTGTGAAAATTTTGAAATATTGATCCAATAAAAAGTTTTTTTTTTTCCTTTGATAAAGGACTTGCAATACAACACACAATACACCCAAGGCTTAAGCCAATAAAAAAAAATATTGGGTGATGTAATATAACAAATAGTTACATGTGACTTGATCCTAGCTCAAAGATGTATATTAATTTATTAATTAATTGTCTTATTTTCATTATGTCATGTTCATGTGTCTCATATCTGTACTCGTGTTCGTGTCCGTATTCATGTTTCTTAGGTTCAGAATTTCAATCGTTTTAGATTGTTTGGATCAATTTGGCAAAAAAAAGAATAAGTAAAAGAAAAAAATAGTATGTTTGGCAAGCTGTGACATGCACTTGGCCTATCGATGATGGAATATCGAACTGAAAGGCATGTATTTCAACTAGATCACAGTCACAGACCCTTTTGGATCCTGTCAAAGTTTGTTGTTAATGAGCAATTGAATATTTGCATATTGCTGAGTGCTCCCCTTTATCCAGGAGGAATTCTTTAATTATGCTAAAATAGGCCAAGCCATGCTTTGGGTGGTACAAACAAAATTTAGGATCTTAGGAAATTTGGGCTCTACGGCCTGTGGGCATTGGATCCACATGTAATTTGGGTTAAAGGTTAATCTTGGCACACTTTTTTGTCACAATAAAGGGCCTCTCTCTCCCTCTCTCCCATGATTCAATCATGGAGTTTTCTCGAATACATTTCGTTTTGTTTTTTTGTCAAATTTCTTATCAGTCGGACTGTTTGCATGCATAGGGTCGTGGACACAACCTTTCACCTAAAATCAAAATTTAGTGAAAAGAGTTGGTCGGCATGGCATCCACTTGTGTCTTAATGCGACATGGGGGAAACCATAGGAGCTATAAGGCCATACGGGGACCTCTTCATCAGATGTCCCTTCTCAAAGGTTTTAAGTGCTGATGGCCCCACTGCCACTGGCTTTAGTTGGGTTGGGTTTCCCTCCTAGCTCCACTTTTAGTCTCTCTCTTGGAGGTTCTTGGGTTCACTTGTACATTTGACCTGCGTTTATGTAGCATGCACAAGGGACCATGTCCCATAATGTACATTGTACACACTAGCAAGGGAACGCAGGTCCAGTGCCTTTCTCATGTTAATAAGTTTAACAAGTCACTCTCAACAGTACGGGTGTAATTAAGGACTATTTTTTTTTTTTTCAATATTGGTTTGCTAAAGAGGGATGTATGGAACTTTAATAGTGTTAAAGTCATGCCCCCTAAATTGTGTTAGAATCTAAGTAGACTTATATATATATATATATATATATATCTTAAAAAAAAAATCCGTTGATTTTATAGATATATGTTTTTAAAGATTTGGTTAGGTGTTATTTATTTTGAGAACTTAAAATAACATAAAATATGCCTAAAAAGAAAAAAAGCCTAAACATGTAGAGTTAATTCAAATTACATGTGTATAGCTTTAGACAACATTATACCACTTGATATTTTTATATTGGATGTGTATTTTGATAAATTACGTTTTTTTTTTTTTAATATATGATAAAAATTCTAATCTAAACTCATACACACGTATATTTTGAAGATTCCGATGATCGAATTCACACCCTTATGAAGGGATGGAGCTTTTTTTGGGAGGGAGATTACCACTGGGCCAAATACCCAAATGACATAAATTACGTTTTCTTAGTATATCTCACTGCTTGTTAAATTTCAAGATGATTAGAGATCAATAACAAACTCATCTATAAATATTTAAATTTTAAGTTTTTGTATTTTAAAATTTTATATAGAATATGACTTTACCAATCGAATAGTAAATAACATTTGATTTACACGGAATTTGATGTGTGTATTAAGAAAAGTGAGAACGTAATCCAATTGTGAAAATTTTGAAATATTGATCCAATAAAAAGTTTTTTTATTTTTATTTTTATTTTTTATTTCCTTTGATAAAGGACTTGCAATACAACACACAATACACCCAAGGCTTAAGCCAATAAAAAAATATTGGGTGATGTAATATAACAAATAGTTACATGTGACTTGATCCTAGCTCAAAGATGTATATTAATTTATTAATTATTGTCTTATTTTCATTATGTCATGTTGATGTGTCTCATATCTGTACTCGTGTTCGTGTTCGTGTCCGTATTCATGTTTCTTAGGTTTAGAATTTCAATCATTTTAGATTGTTTGGATCAAGTTAGTAACCTTATTTGGAAAAAAAAGAAAAAGAAAAAAAAAAGAGTATGTTTAGCAAGCTGTGACATGCACTTGGCCTATCGAACTGAAAGGCATGTATTTCAACTAGATCACAGTCACAGACCCTTTTGGATCCGGTCAAAGTTTGTTGTTAATGAGCAATTGAATATTTGCATATTGCTTGGTGCTCGCCTTTATCCAGGAGGAATTCTTTAATTATGCTAAAATAGGCCCAGCCATGCTTTGGGTGGTACAAACAAAATTTAGGATCTTAGGAAATTTGGGCTCTACGGCCTGTGGGCATTGGATCCACATGTAGTTTGGGTTAAAGGTTATTCTTGAACTGTGGGTTGGCCTTAACAGTGTTTTAGCTGTGGGCAAAGAAACGAAAGCATGTCGCATTTGGGTGAAAATTACAAATGCATATTCAACAACCAAAACCAAGTGACGCCCAAATTCTTGAATTTAAATGTACTTGCAAATAGGCCCAATTCAAACTCCTCTCTCTCTCTATTTTCATTCTCTCCCATTCTTAAATTTAGGATAAATTACATTGACACTCCCAATATTTGGTGAAACTAGACTTACTATATCATATTTTTAACAAATAATACTTTGTTCCAAAATTTTCAAAATAATTGACACTTAACTCTAAAATAATTCACACTCCACTCCATTTTTGGAGCGAAGTGTGAATTATATTGGAAATTTTGGAGTGGAGTGTTATTTGTTGAAAATAGAGTGTAATAAATCTAATTTCACAAAATATCGGAGATATCAATATAATTTATTCTTAAATTTAAATGAGGTCCAATTCAAACTCACTCTCGCCTCTCTCTCCTTCTTGAATTTTCTATATGCTGTTTTTTTTTTTTTTTTCCTTCCTCAATTGGGTTTAATTTGTTATTTTTTCAAAATATCATAATTTAATTTATTATTTTTAAAACTTTGTAGATTAATTTGTTACACCTCCAAATTATAGGTTTTAAAATGTAAATTTATTTATTTATTTTTTTGGGTTTGCAACCAACACTTGCCCCTCATTCAATGACTTAGAGGATTCGCATTAGCCTAATCAAATGCTAAATTTTGTTAAAATATTGCTATTCACCCAAAACACGTCAGCCTCAACAATGCTAAAACTGAAAATAACATTGCTACAGTAAACACACTCACTGTAGCTCAACAATCCCTTCAAAATCTGTCTGGCCCTTCTCAAGATCGATCTCGCGCCATTCCTTGCTCCCCCAAACGGCGGCATCCCTTGCTCCCAAACGACGGCATCCTCAATCAACGTTCCAGAGTCAACGCCGATCTTCACTTCGGTAAAGGTTTCAGATTCAACGCCGATCTTCACTTGGGCAGATTTGAGGTTTCTTATTTTGCTTCGATTTTTACCCAAATATCTTTATTTATTTGATGATTTGAGTGAAATTTTGGCCATTGATAATGGGTATGATGTCCGAATGTGTGTGCTTGTGTCTGCCGTGTACCGGCGGGTGGCCGGCGGCGTTAGGAGTAGATGTGGTGGCTTGGGTAATGGTTATGATGCCTCTGAATGTTGTTGTTTTTTTTTTACTTGCTGTTACATTGGGCAAAATAGTGACAGAGGTCTTGTGATTGTTGAGGATTCTATGGAGCACCTTCTAGTTCATTGCTCCATGGCTTAAGATATTTGGTCATTTGTGTTTACTTTATATTGGGTAGCTTGCAAAGTGGAGCAGATGCTAATGGTTTTGGTCCTCATTCTTTTTCTGTTGCTTGTTTTCAGGATTGCTGTTGTTCTTCCTTTGTTTCTAATGAAATTCATCTTTTTATCAAAAGAAAAAAAAATTGGGTAGCTTGGGTTACCAAAGACTACAATAGATGCTAATGTTGGCAAGGAAGATAATATTAGTTGGTGTAGTTATGTCTGGTTAGTCTTGAATTTAGTGTAGATATCAATGGTTTTTGCATTGCAATTTGCAGCACTGTAACAACATTTCACATGAACAGCTTGTGTATTGAACAAAATATGTCTATTATGTATCACCTTGAAGTTTTTTTTCTCTACTGGCCATTAGATGAAAAACAGTAGCTTGGAAATTAAAAAACACAGCCACACGCACGCTTGAAAAAAATCACAGCTCTCAGGGCAGAAATCAAGGGATTAAAAACAAACAGGGCTTGCAACACAGCTTGCTTCTTTCTTTCATAAGCCTGCTGGGTCGGGGGAGAAGAGAGGGGTCTAGAGTAGGGGAAGTGTGTGAAGTGTGAAAACTGAAAAGAAAAGAAGTTATAACAGTTTTGATATTAAAAGAATAAAAAAAAATATTAAAATTCAAATAGAGAAATAAAATAGAGAGTCTGATGCATTTTTATGTGAATAGTAACTTAGTTAGAATTGAAAAAGTAGCTGTGATAGTAATAATTTGGCTAACTGAACTTTGAGGCTGATGCGATTACGGCATAAAATCTTTTCTTTCTTTCTTCACTAAACCCCAAAACCTCTGGAGCTCGGTCTCTCACTATTGCAGCAAAGCCAAGGGTCTGTGCTTGGTGGGGCTTCGATCTGCTAGAAGTGCGTGCTCCATCTCAATATTCTCTTTTGATTTCTTCTTATGGTTGTTAGGTCACTTGGGTCATTCTCAATCTCTTTTTTTTTTCTTCAATTAATTAATTTTTTTAATGGGCAAACATTTCGAAATGAATGTTTGATGGGAATCTAATCTCATATTCGCAGGTTATAATAGATAAGAACAGAGATGGCTGCTGGGTTTGCTTCGAAATGGTCTAGGGGTATGTGATTCTACTTCTATTGCTTACTTAAAGCTATAATTTTGGGCCTATAATGGTGCTTTGTTTTTGTTGTAAAATCGATTTTAGTAATGCAGGTCATATGAGTTTTATATGATGTGATGCGTGCTATTGAGTGAAATGCTTGTTCACAGGGTGTTAACCCCTTATTTTTCCTGATACTAGTTCTTGATTTAATGTTTGGGAAGAAGTACTAAGAGCTTGTTGATAAGTATTGATTGTGTGAATCCGCCATTGTTAGGATTGTTTGGGTGGTAATGACATTAGGCTGATAGATTTTTTCAGATAAATGTGTACTGTTTGATCCATGTAGGGTTTTAATGAACTTTATTTGAGTTTGGTGTTTAAATGAGCTTGAGCTGGGAAATGGGTGTTGAATCTTGATGTTGTTAAACTTTTTGAATCAAGTTGGGATGTTGAGCTATAAGAAAGTTGATTTTTACTCCTGATTGGTTTGTCTCATTCAAGATTGGCTTCAATAGATTTAGTGATATAGCCATAGCTAAAACTCATTCATGGGGGACTAAACTGGATGCTTTTGAAACTAATGGTGCTTAATTGAATTGGCTTCACTCGAAGGAACTAGTATCTAAGCAACTTTGAAGTTGGAGAGAAATTGAGAATTAGGGGAAGATATCTAAGTTACTATTATAACATTCAGCAAGAATTCATTAGCTACTAATATTTCCTTGTTGGTCTCATATAGAGTTAAAAAGTCGCTTTAGGATCATGTATCCGGGGTTTACTATCCAAGGGTGGGTCCGAAGGGCCCTGCCTTGGTGAGGTTCATTAAAAAAAGAAGAAAAAGTCGTCTTTGTGAGTACAAGAGTCTTGGTTCTTAATGTGTTCTTGTAGTGTGTAATCTAAGAGTTTAAGAACCTATTGGTAATATAATTATTCCTACCACATTAAGTGTAACCATTTACTTATAAAAAAAAAATTATTCCTACCACAAAAAAAAAAAAACTTAAAGAAGGTAAAGGCGAGGAACGAATGAATCATACACAAAACGTCAGACCATAACCCACATCCTACCAGTCAGCTTTGTGCATTGCTCATGTTTGCAAACATATGTATGTTTACTTGTTAAATCTGAATTTTGAATACTATCTGATCTTTAGTAATTCTTTGCTTGTTGGGAGACTCTATAGTAATATGTAGTAATGGTGGTCCTTGGCTGTCAAAATTCCTTTGTTGTGATTCTAGAAAGCTTATTTGTATAAGTAACTATGAATTATTTAGAGCTTATAACTATACACTGTTGGGACAAAAGAGGTCATGAAGGTCCAATCATATAGACTGCTGTGTCTCGTGGATAACGGATTTGGCTATAAGCTAGCATGCTTTCTGTACAAATGGCTCATTTATATAGGATTTCATGATAAATTAATTTGAGGTGCTGAAGAAATGGTTGATTTTAGAATATGTGTAAACTGCATTTCTCACTTGCTTAGTATCTGACATAAATTGGCTGGTTGGATGTGAAACCATGCCAAGTTTGGATTAATTAAATTTCTCACTTTTTCTTCCTTTCCTGTATATGCTATGTTTGCACAGTCTGGATTTGTGCGATGCATGTCTTGGAATATGTGTAAACTCATTTCATCCAATGAAGATATATTTTTAGTTTTTGGACTCTTTGAATTTTTTATCTGGTTGGCTCACTTTATATTATTCAATGCATTGTGGGGGAAAAAATACCAGTGGGCCGTCAATTACTGGGATGCTCCAGCAACAACTTTTCTGGTTTACTTAGCACGTCACATGAGATATCATGCGGCAATTCCTTATTTCAGGTCAGTGTTTTTCTCCCTTGTTAAATTTTTTTTTTTATATAATTTCTTAAATATTATTCTTACAGTTGTAATTGTGGAATCTTTTGGTTCTCACTTCTCATGCGATATTCTTCGAGATCTTGCATTGTTTGGGTGGTTGAGAAATGAAAGGTAATGTTATGGTAATCTTGTACAGTACTGTGCATACAGTAGATCAAATGAGATGGACCAAAGAGCAGCTTTTGATGGGCTAATGGTGAAGCCTTTATGCTGTTTCCGAACTTAATGGTTTAGAGGAGACATGATTACATTTTTTTTTTTTTTTGGCATAATGAAAAGAATAAAGGGAGTGACTAGCCGTGGTAACCCTGGACGTGATTATAGTAGAAGAGGCATGATTACTTGGTTTCTTTCAGTTTATGCTTAATCTATTTAGACCTGAGATATCTTTTGAAAAAATTCAGACAAGTTTATTCCTCTGGGGAGATATATTCACATCCAGAGTCAGAACAGGAAAGATTCCATATTTTCTGAATTCAAGTGGGATTCTGATGGGGGTTGAAAATATATTTCTGACCAAGCTTATATTGAATTTTGATCCTATTACATCTGCCCCTAGTGGTATCTAAATAATGCTAGGCTGTATCTAGATGTCTGCTTTCTCCCTCCCTCCCTCCTTCCCTCTTATAAGGTAGTAGGTTGGTTATACAATTTAATTGTCCAGAGACCACTTGAAAGGAAGAATTGTTGTAGAAGGCTATATGGATGTTATAAAAGTTGCCTACATTTTATTTGAAAGATTAACAGCAACCCTGATAGTCTGATACCTTATTGTGGAGCAATGCATATTATTTTAACCAAAGGTTTAATAAGCCCGCTTTACTACAGCAATCTCTAAAGGTCCACTGTTTTTACCTCTTCTGGATATTTCCTTAGTTTTTTCTTTGCAATTTTACAGCAGCGAAGGACTTTCATTCAAATGGGGACCAAACTCAAAGTTGTGGACAACTCGGGGGCAAAGCTGGTGAAGTGCATACAAGCGTTAAATGCAACAAAGAAAGGTGCAAAATTGGGTGACACAATAGTTGCGTCAGTCAAGGAAGCCCATCCAAATGGAAAAGTCAAGAAAGGAAAGGTTGTATATGGTGTGGTTGTGCGTGCTGCCATGCCACGTGGCCGCTGTGATGGCAGTGTAGTCAAGTTTGATGACAATGCTGTGGTTCTTGTAGACAAGCAAGGGCAACCAATTGGTACAAGAGTTTTTGGGCCTGTCCCGCATGAGCTAAGAAAGAAAAAACATGTCAAGATTCTTACTTTGGCGGAGCATATTGCCTAAAGTATGGACTCCAGGTACAAGAGTGACAGCTAAGGCGTAGTATAAATAGATCCAGCATATGCTTGGTTAGACTCTTGAAATTTATTTGAATCTGTATGCACTTCTTTATTTGAAGAAAGGAAGAAGAAGAACCCTTAAAGGAATGTCTTATCCCATCAATTTTCAAGTAGTGAGGTAATAGAGTGACTTGTAATATTCAAATAAGTAATGCCTATATTGCTGCCATTAGTTAGCACAATTCTTGTATGATCTATGCTACTATAGGAACACATATCTTGCATATGCTTTGTTTTAGTTTTAACGAGTTATGTGTAGTATAAGAATAATAAAAGAAAAAAAAAATGATGCATAGTCAATTTACATAAACTTATCTATTTTTATGTATATATACTTTTGAATATATTTTTCTTTAAAGCCTTGTAAGTTAGTGTCTCCCATCTCATCAAGTAAGAAACCAAAGACTGAAACTAGCCTAGCCCTGGTTAGGCAGAGATCAAGGGATGCGTGGAGCTCCTTTTTGTTAAGGTTCGGAAATCATACATCCCTTATCTGTGATTCAAGAAAGTGTATGTTGTCTCATATTGTGCAACTTGAAAGACAGTAGGGTCATATGACTCTTGTTGCAAAATGCGTCATCAAAATTTCAGAGGAAAACATCATCTGGTTCAAATTTGGGGTCTCCATGTCAATGTTTGTGTATGGTCCAAAAAGAATAAAAAAGTTACTTTGGACGTGTCATTCTCACATAATCTTATTGTATTCGAAAAGTATTTTTTTGCTAGATTATTGTATTGGAAAAGTAGTCACCAAGGCGGCCATGAGCTGATATAATTGCAATTCTCACATGGCTGAAACAAACAACTACTTGCTCACCACTCCAACTGATGCAGAATTGACGTTTTAGAGTAATTTTTTTTAGTATTCTTAGAATATAATGACGTAATACTTATTCTTATTATATAATAGTGAGTCTTACTAATTAAATTCATAATGAAATTTATCATTCATATGAAAAAAAGGAGCAATGATAGAAATAATTATTATAATTTTTGTCATAACTTGTTAATATAGTAAACTGTGATGAGAGCAATCTTACTATTACAGGAGCTCATTGTTTATCCAACTTTTAGTATATACCAAGTACAAAAGGTTACAATTGTGAAAAAAATTATGCCCCTAAACTTATTGTTGAGGTTACAAGCTGGGGATGTCCTTCACCAATGGTTACAAACTCTCTAAAGTCAAGTCTGAATCCTCTTAAGTTCCATTTTCAATTGGGTTTTATTGAAAAATATTTATTGATAACGAAAAAAATCACAAAAATAAGGTTTTTTTTATAAGAAGAAAAATAGTAAATATTCCAAAATTCATAAAAAAATGGCTTTATCAAAATTTAAAAACAAAGTTTAGAACAATCCTGAACCATGCTAATCAATGTGGGACTGAAAAAAAGGGTTTGAAAAACAGTCAGACACCAACGAATGCTTTTTGCTCCCCCTCACATATCGGTTTTCTAATTAAAAAAACATAATTTGTTTGATTCTCTCCTTATTTCAAGGAAATGCTAAAAATATTGTTTGTAAATCTTTGTATTTGGAAGTAGGTCGTCATAGTCTAACCTTGGGTTGTTCAGCTAAAAAACCGTTTCACACCAAATTTTACTCGAGGAAGTAGTAGTACGAATTAACCATGTATTTGTGTGATTCTATAACTTGGTGAAATTGTTCTTAAGCCTTGATTTAAATTTCTGTTCTTATTGTTAATCTTTCGGATTAATTTTGTCAAGAAATTTGTGCATTATTTGAAAAATATTTCCAATAATAATAGTTTATATGGTCTCAAAAGTTGTAACCTCATAGTACTGGAAGTGCATAGGGTCTCATAAGTTGTAACCACAAAAGACACTTAAGGGTCATTTTCTTCACCTTGTCGTCATCGAAACGTTTTGTCTTGGGGAAGCAGTAGTAGTCAACCAAGGCGGCTATTAGCAACATCAGCAATTCTTACCTAACGATTTGCTGGACACTCCAAGTAATGCAGAATTGACCCTTGTCCACCAAGCCTATATGACACTTGTATAACCTTATTTCCAAGCAATTTCTTGTGTGTCATAATTATCGCGTGCATAAATGGCTTAACACCCGTGTCCACTTTCCAGGTGGCTCTTTCCTCTCTTGTATAGTCCTCCTGTCAGCAAGACTACAGAATCATTGAGGTACACCAATGGAAGGAGGTTCTTCTTGCAAAACAGGTGGAAATGAGTTCACTGAGATCACTCTTCGGCCATTGGATCTTTCTGACATAGACGATTTCATGGTGTGGGCTACAGATGATAAGGTTACTCGCTTTTGCACATGGGAACCTTACACTAGCAAAGAAGATGCCATACACTTTATCAACAACAAGGTTCTCCCTCACCCATGGTTCAGGGCAATTTGCCTTAATGGCAGGCCCATTGGTGCCATTTCAGTGACCAAAAATTCAGGCAATGATGAGTGCAGAGGTGAACTTGGCTATGTTTTGGGCTTCAAGTACTGGGGCAAAGGGATTGCAACGAAGGCAGTTAAACTGGTGGCTAATACTATATTTAGTGAGTGGCCACAGTTGGAGAGACTTGAAGCTATTGTTGATGCTGAAAATGTGGGATCCCAGAAGGTGCTAGAGAAGGTTGGGTTCCAGAGGGAAGGTGTTCTAAGGAAGTTTATGATTTTGAAGGGGAAAACTAGAGACATAGTGATGTTTAGTCTTCTTTCTACTGATCCTCAGAGCTGATTATTAGCTATTTGTAACAGAGTCATTGTTGTTGTTTTTATTTGTATGTGATTTATGAATCATAAGGAACTTACATTGTTAAACATTTCCATTCAAATGCTGTGAATGTTCTTTCTTGTCATATATGAATATTCTGGAGATTACAAAAGTTATATCCACGACTGGGTCCAAGAGTGCACATGTCAACTCCTTTTCATTTTATATGGAAGATCTTTTCCGTTAAGATTTTATTTCCTGATCTAAGAGTGTTTATATCAAATGAACAATTTGTAATATTTAATATGTAATCTTTAATAGTTTAATTTATTTTAAATGATGTTATATTTTGTATATTATTAGATTTGTAATATTTAATTTGAATCATAAAATATATTTATTTCAAATGGAGAGAATTTTGTTTCATTCTATCTACCCCACACATATACCTTCAACAACATTTGTTGGTTCTTGTTCTTGAAGTGACAGGTTTTGTTTAAGAGGAGATCAGTACTATAAGAGTATTTTAGACTTTCGATTGCTGCAGTAAGAAGGCAAGTTGGGAGTTAGTTGGCATAGATCTAAGCTAAAAAAGTTTTGAAATAGGCTGAGCCTATTGTGGAAATATATTCATATATTGCTACCTTATATATATATTTGTATTTTTATTTTTTTAATATTTGTGCGATTAACCATTGTTAAATTATTGCATTGTTAATCACCAAGGTGTCTAAATGAATCCGTTACCAGATTTTTCCAATTACTTTTGTGCTTGGTCTTTGACTCCTTATGGCCCAGCTTTTCCAAGGTGGGGATATTATCCTAATAACACAAGTCAATTTCTGCATCATTTTTACCAAATCATTATACCAATTATATTGATTTATATTGGCTAATGGGGCACAGAGCTCTAAAAAGGGTGAAAGCAAATGGACAAGAATGGCTTAGTTTAAGTAGCTGATTTGCTCAACAGATGGTGCCATAGCCATTTTTTGTGTCAAATAATTCTGACTCAATATCTTACATGTTTGTTAGGTTTAACACATCATATATATATTTTTATTAAGTGACATATTATTATTAATTTATTAGAGTATTATAGAAATTTTATATTAAATTATGGTAATTGATATGCTCCCTATTGTCTATTGTGAGACTGCTTTGAGCGCCTCTTGTTTTTTTTAACTTGGGATATGTCTGTCAATCTCTTATAAAATACTACATGGTTGGCATAAGGATCTGGATCAGAAGTTGCACCCGTGCAATAGATTTGAACGGTTGAGTATCTTTTTAACTTTTCATGTCAGCGGTATAATTTGATAAGGAAAAGTGAGAGAGTTAAATTATTATTATTATTTTTTTATAATGAAAAATTATTATGTTTTATTCGTTTCAATTGGATTCATCAGACATTATATGAGTCCTCAGGTTTTTGTTTTTTTATTTTTATTTTTTTTAAGTAAAAGCCAAGTATGTCACTGGCCCCACGGCCATATACTATTAGACATAGTCAATTTGGTATTCATCATTGAGAATCTGGTCCAATGATTTGGATTTGGTGCATTGAACCTTGTTACTTTTTTTTTTTGACAAACTGAACCTTCTTACAAGTAGCAGACAATTGTACATTATCATTATGAATTTAATATCGTGGCCCACATATCAAATATTAAACTGATAAATTTGATTACTTTTTTTGTGCATCCCAAGTATTTGCGACTAGTCATTAACTAACGCGCAACCAAATTACATTATCTGCATATAGGAGGTATCTAGTTTTCCGTTAAAAAAAATCTTTATTTATTTATTTTATAAATATTTGTTGACATCACTAAGAATAAGAGACAACCACCATAACATCTTGGTATATTTTTACCCCTCAAAAGACTTGCATTTTTTTATTTTATAGATAGGATAGGATTTGAACGTTTATTCCATGATGATTCTTCATTTTTACAATTGGTTAATTCTTACATCTGAAACTTTTTTTTTTCCTAAATGGGGCTATTTTTTTTTCTGGTTAGAATTCGCATCATAGTGGCATTCTTTTTAGTAAACAAATACCGGCATCGTTACTACAATTACTATCAAAGCACTCCGTTAAAAAGAAGGGCCTTATTTATTATTATTATTATTTGATAGACATACACTAAGACCATGGTACCACCATTTTACATCTTTATATTTTTGTAATTAGGAAACAAATTAAATTTTTTCTTATTTTATATTAGGATAGGATTTGAATCTTTTGTTCCATTTTAAGATTCTTAAAATTACACATCTCTACAAATAAAAACATCTAAAAAATTTTTTTTCCTAAATCAAGCTAGGTTTTCATCTGGTTTTCCATTTTTATAAAGTGGCATTCTTTTTAGTAAACTCCATAAATACCGCATCGTTACGATCAATTACTATCATTTAGTTAGGTCACTCTTTAACAGAGGCCCAAAGACATGAAATGTCGTGGGCCTTTGATTTATTATGAGATATTGTGAGTGATAGATGTTAGTAGTGACTTCAAAGACCATAGTTTTTCTACATTTTTTATGTAATTTTTATATCAAAAACCTTTTCGTAATTAGGAAAGGTCAAATTAAATTACTTTTCCATTTTTCAGGATAATATTATGTAAATCTCTTTGTTATTTTAAGATATTGTAAAATTACACATCTCTATCAATATAAATTAAAAAATTTCATTTTCATCAAGTTGTAAAGGTTTTCATGTTTTTCCATTTTTATAAAACAAGTGGCAACTCCATAAAAATATCAAAACCCTCGATCTAGTGGGTACGATATTGTCAGTTAGGTCACAACATTGAGGCCCATTTGACATGAAATGTCGTGGGTCATGGTTCTCACATAGATGAGATATGGTGAGTGATGTACCATGTTAGTTAAGATAGTGACTTCAATAGTTTTTCTACCCTATACCTTTTCGTCAGGTCTTACACTCCATTTTTCTTATGAGGACCTGACCCAATCAGGCCCACTTTTTGTTACCCAATGTGGACGGGTGACAGGTGTTAGAAATTGGGTCAGTTTGACCTGACCCAATCCCCATGGGTTATCTAATTAGTGGGCGTTTGAGTTTGTCAGTTTATACTGAAAATTATCTTGATAAAGGTTGTTAAGATAAGTTGATAAGTGGTTAGTTAATAGGACTCCTCATCCTGTAGATCTCTCCATCCATCTATCAATATATCTCCTTGCATTAGTTAGAGATCTAATGAATAAGAAATTAATTAATGGTAGTTAAAGAGATATAAAATATACGTAGAAGTTTTTGTGAGTGATTCCCTCTCTTGTGCCATCTCTCAAGGGTCACCAGCATTTGGATTGTGGAAGATATGTAAAGACTATGGTAGCCTCTTTAGCTCTATGAAAGCGTTCCAAAGCTTGTGAGGTCGTGTGGAGAGAGTTCGTAAAACAAGAGAAGAAGAGATTTGGGTTTTGTGCATGACTTGATTTCCTAAGAGGTAAGTGAATTGAAGCCAATGTTTAACAAGATGCTTACTTGTAACTATTCTTAATTTTCCCATAAGAAACTTTTATGCCTCTTTATAACACACCTAATAAGTGTTTCTACATATTTATACATATGAAATTAAATAACATATGTTTATACTTATATACTTAATAAGATAAATAAAAGCTTACAAAAATTTGGATTTATTAACAATTTTCCCTAACTTGCCATCATGCCGACGCTTCCTCCAAAACATCTGTAAGCAAATGAGTACAGCTTCACATTCAATATCAAAAGGGTCGTTGCCATACCTGAGATATACATTATCGTGTGTATCCGGATAATTTAATGTATAACATGGGATATTAATCCCTAATGAAACTTGATGAGATCCTCAACAGACCCGCTTTTGAGACCCAGCAAACAATATTGGAATACTTGCCCAAGAAAACTAAAATCAGAATTTTGATAGAACACCCCAACCCAACGTTTATAAATGAAACGTGAATCGAAGGTATAAAGATAATAAGCCCTGACCCAATGATTATAAATGAATCATGAACCGAAGGTATAAAATTTGAACGCCACAAGGAAGAATCCTTGATAAGTTCACAAGTTCACTGAAGAACCAATAGAAGAAACAAACCTCACGTTTTCCTTTTTATTCTGATTCAATAATACCTTATTACAATGAGTGCAGGCTATTTATAATCTTTTTTCAACCCTACACGCCTATACAATAAAAGGAAACTAACTTGGTTCTAAAAAAGACTAAAATTAAGGGCCTAAAATTAGCACTAATTGTGTCTGAAATTAGAAGCCAATAATAGACTGAAATAGATAAGGAAATCTCGCATAAGGAAAGTCATAAATGGAAAAGTCAATCAACCAATTTAATTGGTATGGAACTGAAAAGTAAATCAACCAATTAAATGGGCAAGTCAATCAGCCAATTAATTGGTCTGATTTTAGAAAGTAATTAGCCACTTTCCCCTTCTAATTTCTCGCCAATAATCAGCCATTAATCCACACCATTTCTGAGGAAATTATGCCCAATTAAGCATGATTAGCCCCATTAGTAGCTTGGATTAAATTTATTACGCCTTCATTTTCCTTTGGGCCAAGCTTGGAATGCCCCGTTGTAGAATTAGCCCAAATATCTTGAATCATCCCATTAAGTGCTTCTTTGATTTTCTTGGATCATGCTCTAGTAATAGGCCCAACTGGAACATGCAATGGATCCTTTAATGGTGCTTGTTGATTCTCATCAAAACTACAACCACCTTTCTCATTCATGATCAGTCGAGTAATATTTGAAAATCTAACTGAAATACACAAGTTCGAGAAAGATGAATATTAATGACGTTAACAAGATGCTTACTTGAAACTATTATTAATTTTCTCATAAGAAACTTTTATACCTCTTTATAACACACCTAATAAGTGT
The DNA here is from genome assembly GCA_907173295.1 of Fagus sylvatica. Classification (NCBI taxonomy): domain Eukaryota; kingdom Viridiplantae; phylum Streptophyta; class Magnoliopsida; order Fagales; family Fagaceae; genus Fagus; species Fagus sylvatica. Next base: position 6,719,533 of record OU015772.1, read on the forward strand.
TTATTCATGTGTATACATACGAAATTAAGTAACATATGTTTATACTTATATACTTATTAAAATAACTAATATTCTTTTTTAATAATTTAAGAAAATAAATTTATTAATAAAACAAATAAACGCTTAAAAAATTTCCCTAACTTGCCATCATGTTGACGCTTCCTCTGAAAACCCTGTAAGCAAATGACTACAGCTTCGCATTCAAGACTGAAGGGGTCATCGCCATACTTGAGATATACACAATCATGTGTATCTGGATAGTTTATTTATTTATTTATTTTATTACTTTTTAACAGTACCATTAAAAAAACAATGTATTGTCTAAGATATAAATCCCTAATGAAACAGCAACCACTTTTCCCCATCCTTGATCGGTCAAGTAATATTTGAAAATCTGACAAAAAAAATACAAGTTATAGCAAGATGAACATTAAAATTGTTAACAAGATGCTTACTTTTACCTATTCTTAATTTTCCCATAAGAAACTTTTATACCTCTTTATAACACACATAATAAGTGTTTATTCATGTTTATACATATGAAATTAAATAACATATATTTATACTTATATACTTATACAAATAATGTATATATTTTTTCTGAATAATTTAAAAAAGATATAGTTTACCTCCAACTCGGTTTGGAGGAATTCTCTTTCAACCCATTATGTTCCAATTAAATAAACTATCCACATGTATTATTTGAAAAAGTCACATGATTTATTAAAAAGGTCACGTGACTAAAAATACATGTGGATAGTCTATTTACTTGCCACGTAGTGGGTTGGAGGAGAATTCCTCCAAACCGGGTTAGATTTAAACTCTTTCCATTTAAAAATAAACAATTCATTAACAAAATAAATAAACGCTTACAAAAATTTCATTTTATTAAAAAATATCTCCACCTTGCCATCATGCGACGCTTCCTTTAAAATTGCAGATTCTAAAAGAAAATAACTCTGCACTTAAAATCGAAGGGGTCGTCGCAATACCAAACATTGTGACGTTTCCTCCAAATCCTCTATAAGTAAATAAGTACAGCTCTGCATTCAATATTGCAGGGGTCGTTGCTATACTTGAGATATTGACTATCGTGTGTATCGAGATAGTTCATTTTTGTTTTTATTACTTTTAATGGTATCATTAAAAAAACAATGTATTGCATGGGATATCAATCCCGAATGAAACAATAATCACCTTTCATCATCCATGATTGGTCGAGTGATATTTGAAAATCTGACAGAAAAACACAAGTTAGAGAAAAATGAATGTTAATGATGTTAACAAGATGCTTACTTGAAACTATTACTAATTTTCCCATAATAAACTTTTATACCTCTTTATAACACACCTAATAAGTGTTTATTTAGGTTTATACATAAGAAATTAAATAACATATGTTTATACTTATATACTTATTAAAAGAACTTATATATTTTTTTAATTTAAAAAATACATAATTCCTTAATAAAACAAATAAACACTTAAAAAATTTCTCCAACTTGCCATCATGTTGATGCTTCCTCTGAAACCCTTGTAAGCAAATGAGTTTAGCTCTGTATTCAAGACCGAAGCGGTTGTCGCCATACCTGAGATATACACTATCATGTGTATCCAGATAGTTCATTTTTGTTTTTATTAATTTTTAACAGTACCATTAAAAAAGCAACGTATTGCATGAGATATCAATCCCTAATGAAACAACAACCACTTTTCCCCATCCTTGATCGGTCGAGTAATATTTGGAAATCTGACCGAAAAATACAAGTTAGAGCAAGATGAATATTAAAGTCATTAACAAGATGCTTACTTTTAACTATTCTTAATTTTCCCATAAGAAACTTTTATACCTCTTTATAACACACCTAATAAGTGTTTATTCATGTTTATACATATGAAATTAAATAATATATATTTATACTTATATACCTATTACAATTCATTAATAAAATAAATAAACGCTTAAAAAAATTTGGTTTATTATTTTTTTTTTCAACTTGTCATCATGCGACGCTTCCTCCAAAATCGCAGATTCTAAAAGTGTATATTTCATTGGTTAAGATCGTAGAGGTAGTCGCCATATCTGTCATAGCAACGCTTCATCTAAAACCCCTGTAAGCAAATGAGTACAGCTTCGCATTCAACATTGTAGGGGTCGTTGTCATACTTGAGATATACACTATCGTGTGTATCTGGATAGTTCATTTTTGTTTTATTAGTTTTTAACTGTAACATTAAAAAAACAATGTATTACATGGGATATCAATCCCTAATAAAACAACAACTATCTTTCCCCATCCTTAATTGGTTGAGTGATATTTGAAAATCTGTTCGAAAAACACAAGTTTGAGGAAGATGAATAATAATGTCGTTAAGAAGATACTTACTTGTATTTCTTTTCCTTTCAATAAGAAAGTTTTATAGCTCTTTATAAGTGTTTATTCATGTTTATACATATTAAATTAAATAACATATGTTTATACTTATATACTTATTAAAATAACTTATGTATATTTTTTTGAATAATTTAAAAAATACACAATTCATTAATAAAATAAAGAAAAGCTTAAAAAATTTTGGTTTTTTTTAAAAAAAAAATTTCCCCAACTTGCTATTATGCTGATGATTTCTCCGAAACCCCTGTAAGCAAATGAATAATGCTCCGCATTCAAGACCGATGGGATACCTTAGATATATACTATCGTGTGTATTCGGATAGTTTATTTATTTATTACTTTTTGACAAAATCCCTAAAATAACATTGTATTGTATGATAACTCAATCCCTCATGAAACAACAACCACTTTTTCCCATCCTTGATTGGTTGAGTGATATTTGAAAATTTGACCAAAAAGCACAAATTTGAGGAAGATAAATATTAATGATTAACAAGATTTTTACTTGTAACTATTATTAATTTTTCCATAAGAAAATTTTATACCTCTTTGTAACACACCTAATAAGTTTTTCTTCATGTTTATACATATGAAATTAAATAACATATGTTTATACTTATATACTTATTAAAATAACTTATATATATTTTTGAATAATTTAAAATTAATACAGAATTCATTAATAAGATAAACAATTACAATTTTTTCCAACTTACCATCATGCCGACGCGTCCTCCAAACCCTGTAAACAAATGGTACAGCTCCGCCTTCAAGACCCAAAGGTTTGTCACCATAGCAGAGATATAGGTGACTATCCCTTGCCCCCTGTAATCTGTGCCCACAACATAACTAATGTGTGCTCTGCATCTGTTATCCGGCCTCATTGAAACATAGCCAATTGAACGTTCATCATCCAAACTTATGGACCGACGCCAAGGATGGCTTATGACAACCTTTCCAAGATATGTCAATGCTTCTTCCCTAGAGGTGATGGTGTCCCATCTAAGATACCGCATTATTCTTTCATCACTAGCCCATTTAGGGAAGTCATTGACATCAGTGAGCTTGGATGGACGCAGGGAAATTCGTGACGAATCCATTGAAGCTTGCTAGCAGCAGCAGCTAATTGGAAGTAAAAATAGTTTGGATGATAAAATAATTTTATCATTGTCACTGGCCCCATGGGCCCATTGCCCCTGGTAGCAGACAATTGGACATTATCAATTTAACCTAACCGAATCATTATAACAATTTTCTTTATTTATATTGGCTAATGGGGGGCAGAGAAGTCTAAAAAGGGGGAAAGCAAATTGACAAGAATGGCTTAGTTTAAGTAGCAGATTTGCTCAACAGATGGTGTGATAATACCAATTTTTGTCCTCAATAAGCTCTTGTAGGAAAAGTATTCTATACTCCGAGAATTATTTAATATTTATTTCTCACATAAATGATGAATTTATGAATTGAACCCACTATTATATGAAAGAAAGAATCATTACTATTACAGTATAGGAAAGAAATCCAACATCACACTAGAACAGAACGAATTATAGAACAGAACAATTAAGTCTGCTGAGCTTGTCTCTTATCAAGGCATTAACAGAATATGATTAGCCAACCTTATAACAATAGATAAAATAGCAAAACCAAATTAAAAAATAAATTCTCAACCCAAAAAAGAGAGATGAGAATAAGACGAAGAAAAAAATGTCTTCAATTAATTATTTGGTCAGTTTTTAAAAAGCTATACATAATAACATCAATAATCTTCCCTTTGACAAGAATATATTTCCTAAGGACACCTTCCTTTTGAAACCCAGTCTTTTCCATAACCCTTTGTGAGGCCTTATTATCCACATTAACAAAGCCTTCCAATCTCTCTATATCCGGAAACTCTTTAAATTCAAACACACTAGAAATAACCATTTTCACTGCCATTGTGGTTATACCTTTGCCCCAGTACTTAGATCCTAAAGCATAGCTGATTTGCCCTCTACATCTCTCATTACTAGACCCTGGTTTGACACATATGAATCCAATTGGACGGTCCTCCAAACATATAGCCCTGTACCATGGATGAGGAAATGCAACTTCCTTGAGATAATCAAGTGCATCTTCCCTTGAAGTGTAGTGCCTTAGCCTGCTCGTTCGAATTACTTCATCATCACATGCCCATTCCATGAAGTCATCCACATCAGATAATTGATAGGGTCGTAGTTTGATTTCCATTTCAGATAATATTTGGGCTTGATTTAGTGGGGTGTGCCAGGCCCTAGCTATAGTGCAACGCTTGGGCGACGCTTGAGAACCCCAGTAGCAAGCAACTGTGGTGGGCTCTCCCCCTCAAGAAATAAATTTAATATCGTGTGAGCCGATGGCTCACATATCAGATATTAAACTGATAAGAACAGATACTACACTTGATCTTAGCCAAAAGGCCGAGAAAGGTATGCTTTGTTAATAGTCTTATTTTCCCTTTTATTCCTCAGCTTTGTTTATCCGTCCTCTCTTTTAGACTATGTGGGACTTGGCGATTGAGACCAACAAGAGCAGAACGGCATGTCCATTGGCATAGGATTCCATTTGCTCATAAAGTGGTTCTTTAATCCATAGGAAGTCATCAACATCAGAGAGCTTGAATGGACGAAAGGAAATTAGTCAGAAATCCATTGAAACTAACCCTTAATTGGAAGTTAGAAATTGTTCCGGTTCAATTAGATTCATCAGGCATATATAAGAGGCATAAGGCAGATTTTTAAGTAAAAGCCAAGAATGTGACTGGCCCCACGGCCATATACTGTTAGACATTGAACCTTCCTTGTAGCAGACAATTGGACATTATCATTCTAAGATGCAACTAGCATTCTTGACAAACTGATAATTTAACTGGAGAATTGGAAATATACATCGTGTACTTGTGATCAATTCATAATTTTCCTTGGGTAAATATGACATATGAATGGGTAGCAAACAAATAACAAACAAGCACATTATGAAAATATAGTAGTGGCTCTAAAAATCAAGCTGAAGGTTGGAGAAGGGAAAGTTAAAGGCATAAAATCAGTCGATAAAAGACTATACATGAGCTATACCTCCACAATGTACCTTCCTTGAGGAACCCAAGTTTGTCCAGCACCCTTTGAAAAGCCTTGTTCTCTACCTCAACCAAAGCTAGTAGGCTTGTAGCCTAATTACATCTGGGAATTCTTTTAACCCTTCATTGATGGCCATCTTCACTGCTCTAGTTGCTATACCATGCCCCCAGTACTCAGCAGATAAGGCACGCCCAACATCTGCCCTGCATTGGTCATCACCTGATCGTGGCATGATGATCACAAATCCAATTGAACGGTCGTCTATGCATATGGATCTACAATAAGAGTGTGGAATGCAATAGTCTTTAATACAAAGTTGTGAATACCATTTCGGCACCCGTTTCTTGGTCATTGGAATGGAATATTTGGGTAACGGTCAATACCGGTGTTCCGTTTCGGGTTTACCGCAAATATATATATATATAACACATTTTTAATACCATATAAAATTATCAACTCTAAATAAGTAAAATCAAATAATACAAATTCTTAAGTCTTAATATCACATAACAACTCAAAAAAAAAAAAAAAATTAGGTTTTTGATTTAGGTTAGACAAAAAATATATATATATATATAACACATTTTTAATACCATATAAAATTATCAACTCTAAACAAGTAAAATCAAATAATACAAATTCTTAAGTCTTAATATCACATAACAACTCAAAAAAAAAAAAAAAAAAAAAAGGTTTTTGATTTAAGGTTAGACAAAAAAAAAAAAAAACTTAAAAGTGTACTGGCCGGAATTGATATTTCGCCCAAAATGGTCGGAATGGCCCGGTATTTAATCTAAGGTGGAATAGGTGGTACTTGCATACCGGTACGAGATATTCCGCCTTTCCAGCCGGAACTAAATGGTATCACCAACTATGCTTTAATATAAAAAAAAAAATAAAAAATTGCTTATTGCTTGGTGAGGGAGTGGATTGGATGAGAGATCACGAGGAGACACTTTTTGTTACAAACTTACAATACCTAATGTGGACGAGTGAGAGATGTTAGAAATTGGGTCAGTTTAACCCGATCCATGCCCATGGGTTATATGATTAGTGGGGATTTGAGTTTGATCAATTTATACTGAAGATTATCTTGATAAAAGTTGACAAGATAAGTTGATGAGTGGTTATTAATAAGACTCCTCATGTTGTAGAACTTTCCATCGATTTATCAATATATCTCCCTACATTAGTAAGAGAACTAATGAATTAAGAAATTAATTAATGGAAGTTAGAGAGATAGAAAACATACTTAGAATTTTCTGTGAGTACTCATCTCTCTTGTGCTAACTCTTAGGAGTCACCATCAATAAGCACCATAGGATTAGATTGTGGAAGATAGACTCTAAGTAGCCTTTAGAGCTCTATGAAAGCGTTCCAAAGCTCGTGAGGTTGTGTGGAGAGAGTTTGTAAAACAAGCGAAGAAGAGATTCAGGTTTTGTGTGTGACTTGATTTCCTAAGAGGTAAGTGAATCTAAGCCTATGTTTACCTGTAATTCTTAATTTTCTCATAAGAAACTTTTATACCTCTTTAGAACCCACCTAATTAATAAGTGTTTCATCATGTTTATACATATAAAAATAAATAACATATGTTTATACTTATGTACTTATAAAATGAAATAGTTTACCTCCAAACTGGTTTGGAGGACTCCCCCTCCAACCCATTAGGTGACAATCAAATAGATCATTCACGTATACTTTTAGTCACATAACATTTTTAATGAGTCATGTGACTTAATTAAATAACACACATGGATGGTCTATTTAAGTGACACATAGTAGGTTGGAAGAATTTTTCTTTAAACTAGTTTGGAGGTAAACTCTGTCTTTTATTAAAATAACACACACACACACACACACACACACACACACACACACACACATATATATACATATATATTAATTTAAAAAAATACACAATTCATTATCGAGATAAATAAAAGTTTACAAAAATAAGGATTTATTAACAATTTTCTCTAACTTGTCATCCAACCTGCTATCGCGCCGATGCTTCCTCCAACACCCTGTAAGTGATTGAGTGTGATATTCAAAGATCATCCTTAAAAATAGTAGTTTGAAGAAGATAATAACATAACCTTACGTCTCCCAAAACGGTTGATGATAAATAAATTAATAAATTTGACTCTACATCTTCCAAATCAACGTATAACAATGCAATTCATACATCTTCCCATGACCTTATGTCTTCCAAAACGGTCGAAGATAACAAATTGATACAAGACTCATTATCAAACACACAGAAGGCCAAAAGTTCAAATTGTTGAAGTAACATGTTTTGTTTAAATAAAAGAAAGTAAAGAAAAACAAAATGTTTTAATGATCAAGCTTGAAAAAAATAATAATTAAAAAAAAATTGCAACCAGCTATATTTAAAGCAAATAACAGATAATACATGCAATATCAATTTTGAAAAAAAAAAATTAATATCAAACTTAGATTTATGATATACATTCTAAATATTAACCAATAATACTTCTTCTTCTTCTTCTTTTTTTAAGTACAAATGATATACATTCAATTTTGTGATTGTAATAGAGTATAATTTATGGTATCGACTCCACGTTTTCTATGACAAAGATATGAGCCCAAAATATCCATATTATTTATATATATAAAAGAAATGCTAAAGATACAACAACAATACTAAATGAAGTATGATAAAAAAAAATTATTTTTGTGATTTGTGATGCACGAATTTTCATTTGCATCAACACTACTAAACATTATCTATTAAATGCTTGCTTACTTGTAATTTATCTTAATTTTCACATAAGAAACTTTTATTCATTTTTCCAATCCACTTAATAAATGTTTATGTGGAAAGCTTATTAACATATGTTTATACTTTGTTTTTTTATATGTTTATATTATGTATTTATAAAATAACATTTAAAAAAAAATATTTTGAAGAATTCAAAAATGTAATACATTGTCAAAATAAATAAAAGCATAGAATAATTTTAATTTATCAACATTCTCCCCATAGATCAGCGAAAAAGGCTCCGACCTCAACCAAACCAATCTAGCAACATATTTTGGCATTGCCCTTAGCCGTACGAATTTTGCTGATCCTATTTCAATTGCCATAACGATAACTCAACCTGTGAAATGTAAGCTCTAATTAAAAGACAATAGTGAGGACTTGGTAATATTTATGAAATGATAGAAGTGATAAGCAGTGTTAGCTGCTAGGTGTAGCTTGCTTCCAATGTAGAGATAACAGTGAATTTTATATAAAATATGAATTATAATTATAGTAGTATAATATTGATATTTTTTCAAGAAATGCAATAAAATTTGGACAACACTATTTGTTTTGAACAAGTAAGAAATATCACTCACAACATACTATCACTCACAATAGGAAAAGAAGAGGATTAAGACTAAGGGCATAGCTTGTAATCAACATCAGTCACAACATACTATCTGTTACTAAGAAGCTATAGATAAACATGTCTATGATCTCTCCTTTGTAAAACCCATACTTTCTTAACAACCCTTCTTTGAGAAACCCAACATTTTCTAGTACCTTTTGAGACCCCTTATTTTCTACCTTTACCTTAGCTTCAATCCTCACCAAATCTGGGAGCTCTTTGAACACCTTAGAAACAGCTATCTTCAATGCAGTGGTGACTATCCCTTGCCCCCAGTAATCTATGCCCACAACAAAACTAATGTGTGCTCTGCATCTGTCATTGCCGGATTATGGCATGATTGAAATGTAGCCAACCGAACATTCATCCAAACATATGGACCGGCGTCAAGGATGTGGTATGGCAACCTTCTCAAGATATGTCAATGCTTCTTCCCTAGAGGTTATGGTGTCCCATCTAAGATACCGTGTTACCCTATCATCACTAGCCCATTTAAGGAAGTCATCGACATCAGTGAGCTTGAATAGACGCTGGGAAATTCGTGAGGAACTCATTGAAACTAATCCGTAATTGAAAGTTTGAAATAGTTCTACGTTCATTTGGATTCATCAGGCATATATATATAAGAGGCATAAGGTGGATTTTTAATCCAAGAATGTCACTGGTCCCCTCTGCCATATATTATTAGACAGTTGGACATAATCATTCCAGGACACAAATAGCACTTCTTGACAAGCTGAAAAAATTGAACGAAAATATTTCATGTACCAGACAAAAATTTGGTAGTGGCCTCAAAAATCAATCGAAACACAAGCCATAAAGTAACTCGTTTTGCCACTCAGGAACTTCACACCAGCACAGAAAATTGCATAACAGAATAGTTGGCGCCATTTATGTTGTATCTGTTAAAGTCCAATGGGCCTAACTCAATCTCAAAAGACGCCTTGAGAGATGAGGATTACCCATGGCTTATAAATTGCACAACCCAAGAATACTTGGTCAATGTGGGACAAGACTCTCACTTTAATAGTATCAAACTATGGCTCATCCAAAATACTTGAAAAAACCTTGAATTCGAATTGGTGGGGTGCGCCAGGCCCGTGCTTTAGTGCTACGCATGGGCGACGCTTAAGAGCCCCAGTAGCAAGCTACTGTGGTGGGCTCTCCCCCTCAAGAAATAAATTTAATATCGTGTGGACCGATGGCCCACATATCAGATATTAAACTGATAAGAACAGATACTACACTTGATCTTAGCCAAAAGGCCGAGAAAGGTATGATTTGTTTTGAATCTTATTTTCCATTTTATACCTAACCTTCATTTGCTCATCTCTTCTCTTTCACGGTGTGGGATGAGAGTAATTTTCATAATTGTTTGATGTTGTTGCTATTATAGCTTATTTCCCTTGGCATCCAGATTCTTTGATTTGTTCTTTCAGCTGATACGTTTCACATCAAATGTAAAGGTAGTTTTCAATGTGAGCAAATAGTGAACTAGAATGGGTCACAACGAGAATACTTAGTCTCCCTCGTTCATCAGCACAATCTTCTCTAGTACATCGAGTCCATTGGCATCTACATTCCAAATACACATAAACTGCCTCCTCACCCATTCCTATCCAGTACATCTTGCTGGCAAGTGGCAACCGTTTGTCTCTTTTATACTCTAGTGGCTTGCTGCTTTCCTAGCATTGAACTAGGATATTTAGTCTTTGGTAGACATTTGGTGGCAAATGCCAAACATCAGTGAAACCAAACCAAATAAGACTTAACTCAAAACCACTTTTCAAGTTTTGAGGAAGAAAATCAATATTGTACTTGTAAATGGAGATGTTCGAGATTAAGGATAACGACATTAAGGACTTTGGCACCGTTGGAGCTTGGAGGGAAAGCTTAATTCACCCTGTTAGAATGTTTGGATTTTTGAAAAGGAACAAGAAACATACTCACTAGATCATGGACCAAACTGTGGAGTTTGATCTCAGATCCTCAAAAGATTAAGTCATTAAAGATAAACGTAATAAAGGTTGTAATTGAGATTTTTATGTTATCATTTTCCTTTGTAAATTTGGATCTGGTGACAGAGGAGGTTGGTAGACTCCTGAGTTGATCGTTTTGAAATCTTCCCTTTATCCCTAGGTTGGTGGATTGGACATGTTGTCAGGGCATCTTTCCCCAAGTCCATAGGCTGGAAATGCCTTTATGTCTTGTAGCATTTTAATGCTCTCCCCTTAGAGCATTCTCATCAGTCTCTCCATTCGGTTGAAAAACCCAAAATATAACAAAAAACTTAGTAAATCATATAGGACCAGCCTCCCCATTTGGCTGAAAACCTCAAGCAGATGAACAGTAGCTCGCCCAACTCAAGAAGCAACTATTCATCCTCTCCGGAATTAAATACTTTTTTTTTTCTCTCTCTTTCATTCTGTCTGCCGTGGTTTCTCCTTTGACTTTGCCCCAAAAATAATGGTGCTCACCAGTTGGGGTTTCACAAGTTGGGGTTTCACATAATTTAATTTTCCTGGTAAAATTTTCTTAGGAACTAAACAATACAATTTACAAAATAAAAAGAAAAAGTAAAAGAACATGAAAACCCACTGGGAGCGGTGGCACTTGCGTTTGTCAGTGGAGCGGTGGCCTCAATCGGGTTTGGAGATTCAGTGGGTTTCGCCTAGGGAACCGGTGTGTGGGTCCCAGTTCGACTGTGATGATGGGCGGAATTGTGGGTGTAGAAGCAGGCGTAGTGACTTGACCGACGACTTGTGAAAGAGAAGTAAAAAAGGAAAGAAAAAAGAAAGGGAGGGGGGTACGTGGGTGGTGGGGAAAAAAAAAGGAAAGAAAAAAGAAAAAAGAAAGAGAAAAAATGTGGTATGTGGGTGGTGGGAAAAAGGAAAGAAAAAAGAAAAAAAAAAAGAGGAGGGGGAGAAAAGAGAGAGAGAGAGAGAGAGAGAGAGAGAGAGAGAGAGAGAGAGGAGAGAGAGAGAGAGAGAGAGAGAGAAGAGAGAGAGAGAGAAGGAGGTATTTTAGGAGTTGTGAAAAAAATAAATAATAAAAATATATTAAAAAATGGAATAGCAAAATTAAAATAAGGAGTTTGATGTAGTTGTGTTTTAGCTAAACTAGAAAAAGTGGGTTTTTTAGAACCCATTTGACTAAAATTTTGAGGAGGCTGATGAGAATGCTCTTAGTAGGTAATGGCATTCCAGGTAGATTAACATAAGGTCCTTCTGAGGCTTCTTAGAGAAGACACTCCTTAAGGGGTGAGTAGCACGTCCGAACATCAAATGCTTGACTACGGGGAAGGTTTTGGAAGGGAAAGGCTTGGGTCCAGTGCACAGGAGCACTAGACCCGTTGAGATGCTGCCACATGTCCAAAAACTGTACAAAACTGGACACGTGACAGCATCTCAACGGGTCCAGTGCTCTATGCACTGGACCCAAGCCATTCCCGTTTTGGAAGCCCGACTTGGTTTTGGTGCTGTTTAGAAACCTGAACACAAATTTACATTTGACCCCTCCAATACTAAAATATTGAAATTCTTTTTTTTTTGGGTTAAGAAGTAGCAATCTAAGGGTCTGTTTGGTACGTGTTTTCGTTTTCTGTTTTGGTTTCGTGACTTTTTACTTTATTGAAGTTGGAACTTTAATCCTGATTTGAATTCAAGATTGTAAAAAAAATTCTGTTTGGTACATAGTTTTGGTTTCATAACTGAAATCACAATTTAAAAAAAAAAAAATTATGTTTGGTACATAGTTTTGGTTTTTTAACTTGGTTGCATCTATAATAATTGTAGAGGATTTGCACCCTTCTTGTATACTAAACAATTTTTTTTTTTTTATCTCTTTATCTTCTTATCCTATTATATTCTTTCTCTCTCCACAAATCCCCCAAACCCAATTAAATTTCTACACGTACCCCCCTCCATCTCTTTTACCCGTACCCACCAACCCACCCCCCTTACTCTTCTCCTCTTCTCCATTTTTTTCACTCTCTTTCCATTCTGTCTCTCTCCCCGTCTTCCCTCTCTCTCTAAAACACAAGCTCATTATTTTTCTCATACGGTCAAACCCCAACCCGCCTCACAGACTCCTATCACCGATCACCGACCTTCGCCGAGATCGCCAGTCTCTCCGGCTACGACTTCGTTGTCGTTGACATGGAACACGGCCCGGGAGTGATTGTGTTTGTGTTGGTGGAGTCTATGGGGGAGCGATCTGAGTGGGTGGAGGAGGAGGATTTGAGAGGGGTTAAGGTTTTGAAAGTTTGGGTTTTAAGAAATTTGGTGTTGTTGAAAGCGAAAGCGAAGGGCTTTTTAAGAGTTGAGAGAGATGAAGTGGTGGTGGTGAGAGTGGTGAGACTGAGAGCAGCCATGGTTTCTGTTAGTTTGTTTGGGAATACGGAATCACCGAAAGAAAGAGCTCAGAAACGTTTGGAAGAGAGAGAGAGAAAATGGGGAGAAAAGGAACGTGGGCCCAGTAACGGTAATAAAATTGGGACCTACGTAAATTGAGTCCGGATTTGAATCCGGCTTGGATTAAAAAACAGGCTAATGGGTGTTCTCAAATTTGGCATGAGACCCACATAAAATTCAAGTTGAGATTTCAATCTTCACTTAAAAACAGTATACTAAACATCTTTTTTTTTTTTTAGTGGGACCCAGTGATTATGGATTTGAATCACTGAATCACGATTCAAATCCAGTGTACCAAACAACCACTAACATATTTTGATGAGTTGTTCATTGTTACCTAAGATGGGTGAAATAATTAGTCACTTCTATTAGTTTTGCATCATTTTTTTTTTTTTAATCCAAAAGGCAAAGAAAAGTATCTTAAACCGGTTACATTGGATTTGCATCCAAACTCAATATTTGGAGGAAAAAATCACAATTAACGATTTTTTTTAATAAGTATGCGTGGGTGAAATTTAGGGGACACGATGGAATCGTAGTAAGGAATTTGATTTCAACCGAATTGTGATGAACCCTCCAAATTGAACTAGTCATTTGCTAAAGAATACCTCAGAGTCAGACCAACCAAGACCACCTGGAGGGAGTGGTTAAGGAGACTCTATGGTTAAGTCAGAAAACTAGTTGAAGAGTGAAAATGATATGGTTACAATGATATGGATGAAGTAGTAGATATATTTGGTAGGAAATCTCCCTAAAACCCGGAGAGTATTTTCCCCTCTTCCTCATTTATTGATTCTTTATCATAGAATCCTATTTTATCTATTTATATATATATATATATATCCATATATATATTTTCAATCTCATTTGTGAGCAAAGTGTGAGTTTGAAATTACAAAGCCAAAGTCTAATGAGTTTTACTGAGAAAAATCTTCAAGAGGTTTTAGTTCAGAGGAGATTACTACAAGAGCTATTTATGTTGTATCAAACTGTGGCTCATCCAAAATACTTGTAATAACTTTGAACTGGATTTGGTGGGGTGCGCCAGGCCCGTGCTTTAGTGCAACGCATGGGCGACGCTTAAGAGCCCCAGTAGCAAGCTACTGTGGTGGGCTCTCCCCCTCAAGAAATAAATTTAATATCGTGTGGACCGATGGCCCACATATCAGATATTAAACTGATAAGAACAGATACTACACTTGATCTTAGCCAAAAGGCCGAGAAAGGTATGATTTGTACAGAGATTGGTTTCACTTTTTATTTCCTTGCTTTGCTTCCCGCTCCTCTCTCTTATACAATGTGGGACACCGCGGGATTGAGACCAACAAGAGCAGAAGCACATCTGTGTATCTCTATCTTTACACGATGTTATTGCCATGATACGCTTAATACTCTTCACATCAAAAGTGAACTACAACGGGAGATAGCAAGAATCAATAGGGTCCCCACATTCTGAGTACACCATTGGCACATAAAGTGGTTCGGTGGCTTACTGCACTTCCTAGCATTGGAACGAGGAAGATGTCTTGGCGTATGCTATCTTTTGCAGGCTTAAAAAGTTGAAAGTTAAAACCATTGCATTTGGTGGCAAACGTCACACATCAACAAAACAATCAAACTGATTAACTAACTCATCATTTTTCAAGTACAGTGGAAATTCATATGATAATTTCCTCCTTAATGTTAAGTGTTATGCTATGTCGAGTCTAGTTCACTTCTATCCCTCAGTGGCTTGTTGCTTTTCTTAGCATTGAACCAGGATATTTAGTGATTTTAGTCTTTGGTAGACCATTGCATTTAGTGGCAAATGCCAAACATAAGTGAAACCAAACCACATAAGACTTGACTCAAAACCACTTTTCAAGTTGTGAGGAAGAAAATCAATATTGTACTGGTAAGTGGAGATGTTTGAGATTAAGGAGAACCACATTAAGGACTTTGGCTGAGCTGGAGCCGAGAGTGAAAGCCTAATTCACCCTGTCACAACGTTTGGACTTGCGAAAAAGGATAATAAAAAAACGTACTCATTGGATCAAGGACTAACCTGTGGAGATTGATCTCGGATTTTCTGAAAATTAAGTGGACTAAAGATAAATGAAATAAAAGGTGGACAAAGTTTGTAGCCAGTTTACGTGACAGCTTATAAAACCATCCACATGTATTATTTAAAGAAGTCACATAACTTATTAAATAAGTCATGTGACTAAAGTACACGTGCATAATCTTATTAATTACCACGTAGTGGGTTGTAAGTTGGCTATAAACTAGCTTGTAGTCAAACTCTGACCATAAAAGGTTGTGAATGAGGATTTTATGTTACCCTTTTACTTTGTAAATGCAAGGGTATTTCTAAGCTAGATTTGGTGGGAGATGAGGTTGGTAGGCTTGAGTTGAGTATTTTGACATCTCCTTTGATCTTGGTGGATTAGACATGTTGTCAGCTATAGGCTAGAAAAACCTTTATGTCTTGTCGGATTTAATGCTCTCCCCTTTTGTAAGTAAGGACATTACATGAGGATTGAAATAGATTAAGGTCATTTTGAGGCTTCTTGGAGAAGACGCCCTTTGAGGGGTGAGTAGCACATTTGAACATCAAACACTTGACTTTAGGGAAGGTTTTTGAAGACCAACTTGGTTTTGGTGCTGTTTAGAAAACCTGAACACAAATTTGCATATGACCCCTCCAATACTAAAATATTGAAATTCATTTTGTTTTTGTTTTTATTTTATTTGTCGGTTAAGAAGCATGAAGCTTACATTTTGATGGGCTGTTCATTATTACCTAAGATGGGCGAGAATAATTAGTCACTTATTTTAATAATCATTAACTAGAGTGCATCCAAGCTACAACATATTAGTTTTGTATCAAAACTTTTTTTTCTTAAAAATCCAAAAGGCAGAGAAAGTATGTTAAACCGGTTGCTTTGGATTTGCATCCAAACTCAAATATTTGGAGGAAAAAAAAAAATCACAAATAACAATTTTCTTGATAAGTGTGCGTGGGTAAAATTTTGGGAACACAATGGAATCGTAGCAAGGACTTTGATTTCAACCTTTTTATTTTTTTTGCTATAAAATGATAGTACCATTAAGAAGACAAAGCAAGCAAATCTCTAATCCAGACCTCGTGGACAGGGGGAGGGAGATTTGTGCTATTACATGAAAAGCAAAAGTCCTGAGAGGATGCAAATTTGGCAAAGGAATCAGGCAACGCATTTACATCTCTAGGAACCCAATAAAAGGAACAAACATTGAAATCTAAAGCAACACATTTCATATTTGAGACTAAAGTTTGGATTCTCCAAGGAACTTTCTCTAGTTCAGCAGCAAGTGCCTCAATGCAGATTTTTGCATCACCCTCTATAAGGATATGAGAAAAACGGTTATCTCGTGCGATTTTTAGAGCCCACAGCAGAGCTGCTGTTTCAGCAATAAGTGAATTAGTAGTGGGAAAACTCTTAGACCAGCAATGAATAACCAATCCCGAATCATCCCTAGCAACAGTAGCAATGGTGAAACCATTCTTACTAGTTGCTGCATCCACATTGAACTTCACCGAGTTTGGGGGAGGGGCAGACCATCTTGGAAGGACTTCTAGAAGGGTATTGCAACATGTAGCAGGATTTAAGATATTAAAATGTTCAATAATCCTCTCTTCTAGGTTCTTCACAATCACCAAATGATTAACTTGTGCATTATTATGGACCACCTAATTTTGAAGGTTCCAGATGCTTTCCAAAGTAAGTGCGAGTTGAATTGAAGTTTGAGCTTTGAGAGTCTTTTGCTACACAGAGACACCTGGGCAAAGAGGGGGGTTAATCACAAAGTTTAGTAATTCTTGGTGGTTTGCAGCAGGGATGTGATCAGAATGTAAGCCCCAATTAAGACCGAACCATATAGGTTTAATCATTTGGCAATGTAGGAACAGATGTGAATAGCTTTCTTCTTCCACACCACACAAAGGGCACATAGGATTACTATAACCAGTTCTTTGAAATACCCTTTGTTTTGTGGGGAGAGCATTAGGCACATAGGATTACTATAACCAGTTCTTTGAAATACCCTTTGTTTTGTGGGGAGAGCATTAGAGCCCAATCTCCATAAGAACACTTTAAGTCTTTCATGCATCTTCAGCTTCCACAATTGTTTCCACAGAGAATCAGCTGGGTTGTAGGAGGTCCTTGGTGTCAAGCAATAGTTTATAGCCGACTTCACAGTGTAAATGCCACAAGGATCCAAAGTCCATATGAGTTTGTCCTGAAGAGGTTCTAAAGGAATAATGATCTTTTCAATGGCTTCAAGAGAGTTTGAGTCTACAAGCTCCTTTAGGACATTAATTCTCCATTTTCTAGTTACTGGATCAATGAGGTTGGATACTGGCAAAGAAGTTATTGGGAGGGTTGGGTCTTTAGGAGTAGGAATGAAACCTTCTAACCAAGGGACCCAAGGGTCCTTCCACATGTCAATAGAGGAACCATCACCCACAGCAAAACAAGCCCCCTTTTTAACTACATCTCTCAGCTTTTCAATTGCTCTCCACAAGGGAGAAGCATTTTTACAAGGTTCTCCACCCAACCAGTTGGCTTGTACTTTATATTTACTCCTCAAAGCTCTAACACATAGACTATCCCTTCTTGAAGCAATCCACCAAGTTAATTTGGCCAACAAAGCCTTGTTGAAATTCTTTGATTCTCTAAATCCCAATCCACCTGCTTCAATAGGTTGACATAGTGAGTCCCAAGAACACCAAGCCATGAAGTTACCTTGAACTTTTTTGGGATTCCACCAGAATCTTCGAATGGTTGAGTCTAGCTTATGACAAATTGTCATAGGAACATCAGCAGTAGAGAATGTGTAGGTTGGCAAGGCTTGAGCTACAGATTTGATCAACGTTTTCCTCCCAGCCCATGATAAAGCTTTGCATCTACAGCCTTTAAGTCTAGAATCAAGTCTCTTAGTTAGGTATTTGAGATCTTTGGTCTTACTTGTAGAAGAGAACACTGGGGTACCCAAGTAGAAAGAGTCAAGAGCAAGTTTCTTCATTTGTAATTCTCCTCTGATCCATCTTTTGGTGTCGTTGTGAACCAGTTTCGAGAAGATAACTCCATATTTTTCTTTATTAATTTTCTGCCTTGACCAAAGACAATAAGTTTCCAAACAATCATTCAAAATCCCAATTTCTCGTTTGTTAGCTTTTGAGAATATCATTAAATCATCCGCAAACATGACATGAGTGATAGCAGGGCCATATACATTCATTTTAACTCCAAAAATATTTCTCAGATGAAATTGTTGATCAATGAGCCGAGAGAGCACATCTTGACAAAGAATAAAAAGGTAAGGCGAGAGTGGATCACCTTGACGTAGGCCTCTTGTTGGGGAGAAATGATCAATTCTTCCTCCGTTGACAATAACCGAAAAGGTTACTATAGTGACACGTTGGAGTATCCAGTTGACAAACATGGCTGAGAACCCAAGCTGGCAGAGGCCAGATTCAAGGAATCCCCAATTGATTTAGTCGTAGGCTTTTTGAAGATTGACTTTTATAGCAGCAAAGCCATCCTTCACTTTTCTGGTTTTGAAGCTGTGCATCAATTCCTTGACAATAACTTAGTTCTCTCCGATCCAACGACCTGGGATAAGAGCCGATTGACATGGTGAGATGATCTTGTCTAACAACGGCCTCAGTTTTGTCTCCAAAATTCTTGAAATAACCTTGTAGACAACATTACAAAGGCTGATGGGTCTAAAGTGATTAACTGAAGTGGGGTTTGGGATCTTGAGAATCAAAACAATGAGGGTGTTGTTAATCTCCTTGAGCATTTTTCCCTCCACAAAGAAATTTTGTATAGCTTTGGTGACATTATGCCCCACAGTTGGCCAATATTGTTTATAGAATAGTGGGGGAAGGCCGTCAGGTCCCGGGGCCTTGAGATTTTGCAGTTCAAAAATAACTCTTTTAATATCCTCAGTTGTTGGGATCTTGCAAATATCTGTGTTCTCCTTTTGTGTGATAACAGGGCACATGTGATTACCAAGGTCATGGGGGCATGACACTTCTTCTTCTGAAAAGAGAGTTTTGAATTTATCCCTAATATGTGTGCCAATTTCCTTTTTTTTTTTTTTTTTTTTTTTTTAATGATCCAGTCTCCCAAATCTGATCTGATTGCATTAATGGAATTCTGTCTTCGTCGAATGATAGTCAAGAGGTGGAAAAACTTTGTTTTTCTATCTCCATCTTTCAGCCAAATTTCAAGAAACTTTTGTTTCCAAATAGTGTCCATTCTAGCCAGCCACTCATTCAGGTCCTTTTGAAGTTTTGCTTCCAGCCTTACATTGAGTACCGATCTCTCCTTACTTTGAATCTCAACTAACTGCTCTGTGAGGCCATTAATTCGAATTTGTCAGAAACCAAACATGTTTTTGTTCCAGTACTTCAATGCTACTCGAGTAGCATTTTGTTTTTTGCAATGCTTCACTCCAGGGCAACCATAAAATATTTTCTTCCAAGCTGTTTGAATGAACTAGTTAAAAAGTAAAAAACGACCGAGTTACAGTGCATAGAGCTTGCATTGCATACCTTATTATGTAGAGGTATTTATAAAGAATGGAGGAGAGATTTTTGACAAGAAATCTACCTAAAACCAGAGGAGGAACTTTGTGTGTCTGAAAATTAGTGGCAGAAAGCCTACAAGGATGATGGATGCTAATAAAGATATAACATATATTACAATTTTCTAGATGATTGCGGCTTTTATAGATTCAATATAGAAACATGGTTTAGAGTTTTAGCCATTAAAAAGATACATTCATCATGTGTTTGGTTTAATCTTTTAGTAATATTTTTGTTTTTTGTTATTTTTGAAATTGGTGATTATGTCAAAAACAAAAAAGAAAAAGAAAAAGAAATTGGTGATAATGTGTAATTTTTACTGATGTGTATACCGTTGTTTGTCGTTTAAAATAAACGAGTCGTACTCCAAAAGACATCTGCATCGCTCTCAAGTCTCTCTGCGTACCACCTCCCACAAAAACCCTTCCTCAACTCGCAAACTCGCACAACACTCCAATCCACATGGACCCTCTCTCTTGGCGGTCCGCGACTACACGATCCGAGGCGAGCTAGATCGGATCGTCCGGTTCAACGACGAGTTCCGGTTCGGGTCGGACTACTCATTCCCTTGCTCCGCCGAGACCGGGTACCGATCAAAACAAGGCAATCTTTACACCCTAGAAACCCTTCTCTTCTTCATCAACAACACTCACCTGAAGCACATCGAGTACTTACAGAAGGCTCGCACGTAGGGGATCCCCGCCGTCACTCTCCCTAACTGTAAACCTCTTGTCGAGTATCTATAAGGCAAAGTCTCCTCCTCCGACGGCGTCCAATTATTATATGAAAGAAAGAATCATTACTATTACAGTATAGATAGGAAATCCAACATCACACTAGAACAGAACGAATTATATAACAGAACAATTAAGCCTGCTGAGATTGTCCGTTTTCAAGGCATTAACAGAATCTGATTAGCCAACCTTATAACAATAGATCAAATAGCAAAACCAAATTAAAAAATAAATTCTCAACCCAAAAAAGAGAGATGAGAATAAGACGAAGAAAAAAATGCCTTCAATTAATTATTTGGTCAGTTTTTAAAAAGCTATACATAATAACATCAATAATCTTCCCTTTGACAAGAATATATTTCCTAAGGACACCTTCCTTTTGAAACCCAGTCTTTTCCATAACCCTTTGTGAGGCCTTATTATCCACATTAACAAAGCCTTCCAATCTCTCTATATCCGGAAACTCTTTAAATTCAAACACACTAGAAATAACCATTTTCACTGCCATTGTGGTTATACCTTTGCCCCAGTACTTAGATCCTAAAGCATAGCTGATTTGCCCTCTACATCTCTCATTACTAGACCCTGGTTTGACACATATGAATCCAATTGGACGGTCCTCCAAACATATAGCCCTGTACCATGGATGAGGAAGTGCAACTTCCTTGAGATAATCAAGTGCATCTTCCCTTGAAGTGTAGTGCCTTAGCCTGCTCGTTCGAATTACTTCATCATCACAGGCCCATTCCATGAAGTCATCCACATCAGATAATTGATAGGGTCGTAGTTTGATTTCCATTTCAGATAATATTTGGGCTTTGATTTGGAGGGGTGTGCCAGGCCCTAGCTATAGTGCAACGCTTGGGCAACGCTTGAGAACCGATGGCTCACATATCAGATATTAAACTGATAAGAACAGATACAACACTTGATCTTAGCAAAAAGGCCGAGAAAGGTATGCTTTGTTAATAGTCTTATTTTCCCTTTTATTCCTCAGCTTTGTTTATCCCTCCTCTCTTTTAGACTATGTGGGACTCGGCGATTGAGACCAACAAGAGCAGAACGCCATGTCCATTGGCATAGGATTCCATTTGCTCATAAAGTGGTTCTTTAATCCATAGGAAGTCATCAACATCAGAGAGCTTGAATGGACGAAAGGAAATTAGTCAGAAATCCATTGAAACTAACCCTTAATTAGAAGTTAGAAATAGTTCCAGGTTCAATTGGATTCATCAGGCATATATAAGATGTTGAAAATATTTTAAGAATGAACAAACTTTACTCAAAGAAAATCAACATAAATCAGAAAATAAATAACCCAAAAAATAGACTGAATAAAAACATAAAATTAATTTAGGAACAAACTCCCCAAGCTATAGAATCACGCAATAGCGTTGTCTTTAAAGGTTGATTCGCGCCATTCGGAGCAATACTCGGTACGACTATAGCAAATGTCTTTATGTTGGACGCACTTCCTTTACAAAGGTTCAAGAACAACCCTCTAAGATAATGCCTTTCCTTTCTTTGCTTTCAAAAAAATAGAAGACATAGCTTCATGTATCTCAAGAACAAACCGGAGAAAGAGAGAGCAAAATAGAAGAAGGTGCCGCCAAAAATTAGAAAAACAGAGAGAGAGAGAGATGGGCGTGTATATGAAGCCAAGGAGAAAAAGATGCTTTTTTTAAGTGTTGGCTGATGGTGTGTTTAATAAGCAATGGGCTGGTAAATTAATAAATGAACCTGACAACTCCAACGGCTAAATGGGCTGCAGAGAGAGAAAAATAGAAGAAGGTGCTGCCAAAAATTAGAAAAACAGAGAGAGAGAGAGAGAGATAGGCGTGTGTGTATGAAGCCAAAGAGAAAAAGATGCTTTTTTAAAGTGTTGGCTAATGGCAATGGGCTGGCAAATTAATAAAAGAACCTGACAACTCCAACGGCTAAAAGGCAGCCCACTTAGCTGGAAAATGGGGAGAGTAAATTGGCCAAAACTAAAACTAATCTGGACCCACACATGTGTAATATAAATAAACCCTTTTCCACTCTAGGCCCCAATATCCTTTGACATAGGTGGAAATCCATAGAAGTTTATAAACACAAAGGAAGCTCTCTTCTAATCAATGTGGGACTAAAAGAAATGACAAAGTGTTTGGAACACACCTACACGGCTACACCAACATAAGAGGCATAAGGCAGATTTTTAAGTAAAAGCCAAGAATGTGACTGGCCCCACGGCCATATACTGTTATACATTGAACCTTCCTTGTAGCAGACAATTGGACATTATCATTCTCAGATGCAACTAGCATTCTTGACAAACTGATAATTTAACTGGAGAATTGGAAATATATATCATGTACTTGTGATCAATTCATAATTTTCCTTGGGTAAATATGATATATGAATGGGTAGCAAAACAAATAACAAACAAACAAACACATTATGAAAATATAGTAGTGGCTCTAAAAATCAAGCTGAAGGTTGGAGAAGGGAAAGTTCAAGGCATAAAATCAGTAGATAAAAGACTATACATGAGCTATACCTCCACAATGTACCTTCCTTGAGGAACCCAAGTTTGTCCAGCACCCTCTGAAAAGCCTTGTTCTCTACCTCAACCAAAGCTTGTAGCCTATGAAGCACTGAAACCGGTACGACACGAGACACAGCGATATGGCATTGGATGAGAGATCACGAGGAGACACTTTTTGTTACAATACCCAATGTGGATGAGTGAAAGATGTTAGAAATTGGGTCAGTTTAACCCGATCCATGCCCCATGGGTTATTTGATTAGTGGGGATTTGAGTTTGATCAATTTATAACGAAGATTTTCTTGATAAAAGTTGACTAGATAAGTTGATGAGTGGTTATTAATAAGACTCCTCATGTTGTAGAACTTTCCATCCGTTTATCAATATATCTCCCAACATTAGTTAGAGAACTAATGAATTAAGAAATTAATTAATGGAAGTTAGAGAGATAGAAAACATACTTAGAATTTTCTGTGAGTGCTCATCTCTCTTGTGCTATCTCTCAAGGGTCACCATCAATAAGCACCATAGGATTAGATTGTGGAAGATAGACTCTTAGTAGCCTTTAGAGCTCTATGAAAACGTTCCAAAGCTTGTAAGGTCGTGTGGAGAGAGTTTGTAAAACAAGCGAAGAAGAGATTCAGGTTTTGTGCGTGACTTGATTTCCTAAGAGGTAAGTGAATCTAAGCCTATGTTTACTTGTAACTATTCTTAATTTTCTCATAAGAAACTTTTATACCTCTTTAGAACCCACCTAATTAATAAGTGTTTCATCATGTTTATACATATAAAAATAAATAACATATGTTTATACGTATGTACTTATAAAATGAAATAGTTTACCTCCAAACTGGTTTGGAGGAATCCACGTGTACTTTTAGTTACATATAATTTTTAATGAGTCATATATATTGAGTAATTTTTTTTTAAAAAAAATACACAATTCATTATCAAGATAAATAAAAGCTTACAAAAATATGGATTTATTAACAATTTTCTCCAACTTGTCATCCAACCTGCTATCGCGTCGATGCTTCCTCCAAAACCCTATAAGCGATTGAGTGATATTTAAAAATCATACTGAAAAATAGTATTTCGAGGAAAATACTAACATGGCCTTACGTCTTCCAAAACGGTTGATGATAAATAAATTAATAATTTTGACTATACATCTTCCAAATCAATGAACAACAATGTAGTTTATAGTACCTACCATGACCTTACATCTTCCAAAACGGTCGAAGACAAATAAATTGATACAAGACTCATTATCAAACATGCAGAAGGCCAAAAGTTCAAATCGTTGAAGTAACATTCAACAATCTGCAAACTTCAACTATGTTTTGTTTTAATAAAAGAAAGTAAAGAAAAACAAAATGTTTTAATGATCAAGCTTGAAAAAAATAATAATTAAAAAAAAATTGCAACCAGCTATATTTAAAGCAAATAACAAATAATACATTCAATATCAATTTTGAAAAAGAAAAAAAAAATTAATATCAAACTTAGATTTATGATATACATTCTAAATATTAACCGATAATACTTCTTCTTTTTTTAAGTACAAATGATATGCATTCAATTTTGTGATTGTAATAGAGTATAATTTATGGTATCGACTCCATGTTTTCTATAACAAAGATATGAGCCCAAAATATCCATATTATTTATATATATAAAAGAAATGCTAAAGATACAACAACAATACTAAATGAAGTACGATAAAAAAAAAAATATTTTTGTGATTTGTGATGCACGAATTTTCATTTACATCAACACTACTAAACAAATTATCCATTAAATGCTTGCTTACTTGTAATTTATCTTAATTTTCACATAAGAAATTTTTATTCATTTTTCCTATCCACTTAATAAATGTTTATGTGGAAAGCTTATTAACATATGTTTATACTTATGTATTTATAAAATAACATTTAAAAAAAAATATTTTGAAGAATTAAAAAATGTAATACATTGTCAAAATAAATAAAAGCATAGAATAATTTTAATTTATCAACATTCTCCCCATAGATCAGCGAAAAAGGCTCCGACCTCAACCAAACCAATCTGGCAACATATTTTGGCATTGCCCTTAGCCGTACGAATTTTGCTGATCCTATTTCAATTGCCATAACGATAACTCAACCTGTGAAATGTAAGCTCTAATTAAAAGACAATAGTGAGGACTTGGTAATATTTATGAAATGATAGAAGTGATAAACAGTGTTAGCTGCTAGGTGTAGCTTGGTTCCAATGTAGAGATAACAGTGAATTTTATATAAATATGAATTATAATTATAGTAGTATAATATTGATATTTTTTCAAGAAATGCAAAAAAATTTGGACAACACTATTTGTTTTGAACAAGTAAGAATTATCACTCACAACATACTATCACTCACAATAGGAAAAGAAGAGGATTAAGACTAAGGGCATAGCTTGTAATCAACATCAGTCACAACATACTATCTGTTACTAAGAAGCTATAGATAAACATGTCTATGATCTCTCCTTTGTAAAACCCATACTTTCTTAACAACCCTTCTTTGAGAAACCCAACATTTTCTAGTACCTTTTGAGACCCCTTATTTTCTACCTCTACCTTAGCTTCAATCCTCACCAAATCTGGGAACTCTTTGAACACCTTAGAAACAGCTATCTTCAATGCAGTGGTGACTATCCCTTGCCCCCAGTAATCTATGCCCACAACAAAACATCTGTCATTGCCCAATTTTGGCATGATTGAAATTAGGGATGTCAAATGGATGGGTTTGGGTGGGCATTAAATGAGTTGGGCCTTTAAAACCCAATAATCCATTTAAACCCATTTAATAAAATAGATATTACCCAAACCAAACCCAACCCAACCCATTCATTTAAACCCATTTAATAAAGTAGATATTTACCAAAATACCCTTAAAGCCTATAAAATGATGAAAAAACAATTAAAACTTAGGAAAATTACTGAAATACCCTTAGAACCTCCAAAATGACCAAAACCTCTTAGAATTTTTTTTTTTTTTTTTGTTTGGGCTTTTTTTTTTTTTTTTTTTTTTTTTTTCAGGTTTGGGCTTTTTGTTTATTTTTCGTTGCTTTTTTTTTTTTTTTTTTTTTTTTTTTTTCGGGTTTGGGCTTTTTGTTAATGCCCAATAAGCAACCCAATTAGACTCAATTAATTTTGTTAATGCCCAATAAACAACCCAATTAAACTTAACTTAATTGGGTCTAATTGGGCTAGCACTCATTTGCCCATTTATTAAATAAGTGGATTTGGTTGGGCAATTAGTGGGTGGGTTTGGGTTTTTTTTGCCACCCCTAATTGAAACATAGCCGACTGAACATTCATCCAAACATATGGACTGGCATCAAGGATGGGGTATGGCAACCTTCTCAAAATATGTCAATGCTTCTTCCCTAGAGGTTATGGTGTCCCATCTAAGATACCGTGTTACTCTATCATCACTAGCCCATTTAAGGAAGTCATTGACATCAGTGAGCTTGAATAGATGCTGGGAAATTCGTGAAGAACTCATTGAAACTAACCCGTAATTGGAAGTTTGAAATAGTTCTAGGTTCATTTGGATTCATCAGGCATATATATATAAGAGGCATAAGCCATAAGGTGGATTTTTAAGCCAAGAATGTCACTGGTCCCCTCTGCCATATACAATTAGACAGTTGGACATTATCATTCCAGGACACAAATAGCACTTCTTGACAAGCTGAAAAAATTGAACGGAAATATTTCATGTCCAGACAAAAATTTGGTAGTGGCCTCAAAAATCAATCGAAACACAAGCCATAAAGTGACTCGTTTTGCCACTCAGTAACTTCACACCAGCACAGAAAATAGTTTAGCCGAATAGTTGGCGCCATTTATGTTGTATCAAACTTCGGCTCATCCAAAATACTTGAAAAAACTTTGAACTCGATTTGGTGGGGTGCGCCAGGCCCGTGCTTTAGTGCAACGCATGGGCGACGCTAAAGAGCCCCAATAGCAAGCTACTGTGGTGGGCTCTCCCCCTCAAGAAATAAATTTAATATCGTGTGGGCCGATGGCCCACATATCAGATATTAAACTGATAAGAACAGATACTACACTTGATCTTAGCCAAAAGGCCGAGAAAGGTATGAATTGCTTTGAATCTTATTTTTCATTTTATACCTAACCTTCATTTGCTCATCTCTTCTCTTTCACGGTGTGGGATGAGAGTAATTTTCATAATTGTTTGATGTTGTTGCTATTATAGCTTATTCCCCTTGGCATCCAGATTCTTTGATTTGTTCTTTCAGCCGATACGTTTCACATCAAATGTAAAGGTAGTTTTCAATGTGAGCAAATAGTGAACTAGAATGGGTCACAACGAGAATACTTAGTCTCCCTCGTTCATCAGCACAATCTTGTCTAGTACACCGAGTCCATTGGCATCTTCATTCCAAATACACATAAACTGCCTCCTCACCCATTCCTATCCAATACACCTTGCTGGCAAGTGGCAACCGTTTGTCTCTTTTATACTCCAGTGGCTTGATGCTTTTCCTAGCATTGAACTAGGATATTTAGTCTTTGGTAGACATTTGGTGGCAAATGCCAAACATCAGTGAAACCAAACCAAATAAGTCTAAACTCAAAACCACTTTTAAAGTTTTGAGGAAGAAAATCAATATTGTACTTGTAAATGGAGATGTTCGAGATTAAGGATAACGACATGAAGGACTTTGGCACCGTTGGAGCTTGGAGGGAAAGCTTAATTCACCCCGTTAGAATGTTTGGATTTTTGAAAAGGAACAAGAAACATACTCACTAGATCATGGACCAAACTGTGGAGTTTGATCTCGGGTCCTCAATAGATTAAGTCATTAAAGATAAACGTAATAAATTAAGGTTGTAATTGAGATTTTTATGTTATCATTTTCTTTTGTAAATGCAGGGATAATTATAAGTTGGATCTGGTCACAGAGGAGGTTGGTAGACTCCTGAGTTGATCGTTTTGAAATCTTCTCTTTATCCCTAGGTTGGTGGATTGGACATGCTCTTAGGGCATCTTTCCCCAAGTCTATAGGCTGGAAATGCCTTTATGTCTTGTAGCATTTTAATGCTCTCCCCTTAGAGCACTCTCATTAGGCTCCTCAAAATTTTAATCAAATGAGTTTTAAAAAACCTACTTTTTCTAGTTTAGCTAAAGCACAACTACATCAGACTCCCTATTTTATTTCACTATTCTATTTTTTAATATATTTTTATTATTTTATTTTTTTCACAACTCCCAAAATACCTCCATTTTCCATTTTCTTCCTCCCTCTCCCTCTGTTCCCATTGTATATTCCCCTCCTCTCCCCCCTCCCTCTTTTCTTTCTTTTACATTTTCTATATCACCAAAATTGCCAAATATCTCACCGCCGACAACCGTGATCGCTCGCAGCCGTTAGATCGAACCTCACTGCTCTCTATGACGAGAACTGCCACTGATCCCACAGTTCTGGTCACCGTGCGCCGTCGAGGACCATTGCAACTCCAATCGGCCATCTCCCACGCCACCGATCCCACAGTTCTGGTCACCGTGCGTCACTGAGGACCATCGCAACTGTAATCGGCCATCTCCCACGCCGTAGCATCGAGTTCCAGTCAAATACCTCAAGATCGGTCGGAGGGGGCCTGGATCTGCTGCTCTTCCTTTTGCTGGTTGAGCACCGTTATTTTTGGCGCGAAGTCAAGGGAGAGAACACGGCAGACAGAGGATCAAGAGAGAAAAGAAATGAGTATTTAATTCCTTTGAGGATGAACAGTTGCTCTTTGAGTTGGGCGAGCTATTGTTCATCCGCTTGAGAGTTTCGGCCGAATGTGGAGGTTGCTGTGAGCAGTTTTGGTGAGTTTTTTTGCAATATTTTGACTTTTTATACGGTTTGGTTCGGCTAGTGTGAGTGCTCTTAGTAGGTAATGGCATTACAAGCAAATTGACATAAGGTCCTTCTGAGGCTTCTTAGAGAAGACACCCCTTGAGGGGTGAGTAGCACGTCCGAACATCAAATGCTTGACTACGGGAAAGGTTTTGGAAGCCCGACTTGGTTTTGGTGTTGTTCAGAAACCTGAACACAAATTTACATCTGACCTCTCCAATACTAAGGGCCTATTTGGTACGTGTTTTCGTTTTCTATTTTGGTTTCGTGACTTTTTTTAGTATTCAATTTGAAACTTTAATCTTGATTTGAATTTAAGATTGTAAAAAAAAATTCTGTTTAGTACATAGTTTTGGTTTCATTACTGAAATCACTATTTAAAAAAAAAAAAAATTATGTTTGGTACATAGTTTTGGTTTTTAGACTTGGTTGCACCTATAACAATTGTAGAGGATTTCACCCTTGAATCTACTGTCAATACAAAATTAACAATTTCATTATAATTTTATCATTACATTATTAATTAATTTTTTTAAATAATAAAAATACAAAATAAATAAATATTTTTTTATCTTCTTATCTTCTTTTTTTTCTCTCTCCACAAATCTCATCTTATCCTTTTATCTTCTTTCTCTCTTTTACACGTATCACTTTAACTCTTTTTCCTCAATTTTTTCCCCCTTTTCTTCTCTTTCTCACCGTCTCTCTCTATCAGTTCTCCTCTTTCTCTATTTTTTTTTTTCCTCTAAAACACACTGTGCGAGGGGAGTATCAACTCCAGTGGTTATTTCCTTCCTGTACCCAAACAACCTAGATCTACAATCCTTGACCAGTTGCCAACCACCACAAACACAGTCACGAAAATCCTAGTCACAGAGTGAGAGGAGGGTGTGGCAGTAGCGTTTGGGGAGGTGGGTGTGCTGGTGAGATCTTTTTGACCAACGAGACTGCGGTGGGTCGGCTCCGAAGATGGCTTAAGCTCCGCCCACTTTCATCAACGTGATTTCATTATTTCAATGGTGTTTCAATTTTTGGGTTTTTATTTTTTTATTTTATTTTATTGGCTTTTGGGGTTCTTTCTACTGTTTAGCACTGTGGGGGGAGGCGGTGTAGTGAGCACTGTGGGAATAGGCATGAAGTAATGAAAGGGCAGAGCCCTCTGTAATGGCTGAGAGAGAGCGAGAACACTGGAAGTCCAATTCGAATAATGGAAG
This sequence comes from Fagus sylvatica, assembly GCA_907173295.1. Lineage (NCBI taxonomy): Eukaryota > Viridiplantae > Streptophyta > Magnoliopsida > Fagales > Fagaceae > Fagus > Fagus sylvatica. The sequence goes on from OU015772.1 coordinate 6,749,821, forward strand.
AAAGAGAGAATAGGGGAGAAGGCAGTGAATGTGGGACCAGTAACGGTAATAAATTTGGGTTGAGTCCGGATTTGAGTTAGCCATTGAATCCAAAAACAGTCCATCAGCTGTTTTTAAAATAAATAACAATGGAGCATCTCTTTAACCAAAAATTCTCCTCAAGTATCTGGAAAAAAAAGAAAAGAAAGAAGAAGATAAATTCATGAACTTCCGTATCACTATATAGTAGGCATGATAAGAGACTTTAAAATGCCTCACACGATGCAACATTGCAGATTAATTTGCATCATAGAATGGATAAAACAGCAAGTGCCCTTGACAATGGTAGGTACATTGTCTGGGGTTGCTGGTATTGATGATATTGATAAGGGCCTGCCAATACATTTTGATTGTACCTATACATATTTCCATGAATTACAGGCCTTCTTATTCTATAGGGATAATATGGTGTAAAATTGACCAATACATTTTGATTGTACCTATGCACATTTCCCTTAAATATAGGCCTTCTTATTTCATTAGGATAATATGGTATAAAATTGACCGAGAGGAATGCAACATGTTTCTCATACTTCTTCATATTTGTTTTTCTAATATTTGTTAATGCACGTATAATTAAAAAGTAAAAGTAAAAGTAAAACACCAATGTTTGTAGCAATATTGCAAAGATTTGTTTTTAAATGATGAGTTATTCACTCGGTGTAAATTTATCTTACATCCTCTCTTTGATTTTTTCGTACATGTAAAACATTTGGGTGTCTTTTTGGTAGATATATTTACAGTACCCAGCCATGATTATACGGTAAAGAATTGTTTTTTAAAAGGAGTTATTCACTTGGGTGTTGAATCTATAGATTTGATTTTGCTGTATTTGTTCATTCAATCGGGTTTTAGTTTCATCTATGGGTATTTGATTTTGCAGTAACTGTCATGAACTCTTAGGTAATTTGCTTAACTTGTCAGTTAAATTAGAAACTAATGGCAAGAGTTAACAGAATTGAAAAAAAAAAAAGGATGGAAATCCTTAATTGAAACGGAATGAAACTTAGAGCACTAAATTGAAATAGTTAAAACTTAGAGCACTATTTTCAGGTTTTGTTTGGCTCTTCTGTTTGCAAGTTTTTTTAAGAAGAAAATAAAAAATTATTTTCCTAACTCTCTTTTGATCGTGGTTTTGTTTTATAATATTAACAGGAAGGATGCAATGGTGCATAAACCAATATTGGATGATCGTAAAAAAGAATTCAGGGGATTGACCATTCATAAAAATGGTGCAATTAGTAGTAGCAAGGTATGTGTTAAAAGTACCCACATGTCTTCTTTGAATGAATGCCTTGAAACTAGAAGACATTAAAACTTTCATTTAATTAAAAAAACCTTAGTAGAATGTGTTTGTAGTGTTACACTTATTTGAACATGGCTTAGATTGATGACACCGATCTTTGGGAGATGTGGAAGACCAGCCAGTCAATATCGAACTTGGGATTTATTGATAACAAGGTACATGTCTTAATGTTATGTTTGATCATCATCATTTTTCGATTATAATATTGTTCAAATTGGAATAACAATTGTCATCTATATGGATTAGGTTATGAAATTACGAATATATTCCTCCAGTTGGAGATGTACTCTTCAAACTGACAAGATGCACCTATGGAGATTAGTGAAGCGAGTCTTGATCTCACAATTATATGAAAGGTGTGTCACTTCATCATTTTGGATTGTGTATTAGTTAATACGTTATCCAAATATTTACAAACTATTTTGTTCTTCTTCAATTGACAGTTCAAACGTCCATAAGAATGAAGACAGGAAAAAAAAAGGATTAAACGATATGGTGATAACACAGGTATAAAATTATTACTAATCTACTTCCACATGTACTTTCATGAGACAATTATTTTAAAATTTGGATGCTAAATGACAGTTCTTAAAGTCCCAAGCTGACATAGACCATTTAATGTACAAAGAGTTATGCAAAACCGTCACAAGGTATGTACTTATAAATTCTACATCAATCATATTTTTCATCTGTATGTTACCAATTGAAAAATATATGTTTTTGAAGTTCCAATTAATAATACAAAACTAATATATTTTAAATTTTGAATTCAGGTTAATGGCAAATGCAGCTGGAAAAGAATTAATGCCTAACTAAATATATTGATACTTCAACTTCTTCCTACTAACTTATATTTGTATTTTCATATAAACTTTTTCTATGTGTTTAATGTAGTTAATCATTATACATTTGACTTGATGTAATTTTTTTCAGATATATTTCGATGGTTTAAATAATAGTAATTTATATACACAATATAGTACTTTAAATTTCATTATAAATTTAGCTACTATACCTACAAATTAACATATTTTCTGTTTTTGTTATTCATATTAAATAAGTGTATCCCGCGCATTGCGTAGGTCATATGCTGGTTTAAGTAAAAGCCAAGAATGTGACTGGCCCCACGGCCATATATTGTTAGACATTGAACCTTCCTTGTAGCAGACAATTGGACATTATCATTCTAAGATGCAACTAGCATTCTTGACAAACTGATAATTTAACTGGAAAATTGGAAATATACATCATGTACTTGTGATCAATTCATAATTTTCCTTGGGTAAATATGATATATGAATGGGTAGCAAAACAAATAACAAACAAACACATTATGAAAATATAGTAGTGGCTCTAAAAATCAAGCTGAAGGTTGGAGAAGGGAAAGTTCAAGGCATAAAAGCAGTAGATAAAAGACTATACATGACCACATCCCTGATCTCACCTTTATTAAAGCTATACCTCAACAATGTACCTTCCTTGAGGAACCCAAGTTTGTCCAGCACCCTCTAAGCAGCCTTGTTTTCTAACTCAACCAAAGCTTGTAGCCTAATTACATATGGGAATTCTTTTAACCCTTCATTGATGGCCATCTTCACTGCTCTAGTTGTTATACCATGCACTCAATACTCAGGAGATAAGGCATACCCAACATTTGCCCTGGATTGGTCATCACCTAATCGTGGCATGATGATCACAAATCCAATTAAACGGTCGTCTATGCATATGGATCTACAATAAGGGTGTGGATTGCAATAGTCTTTAATCTAAAAAAAAAAAAAATGCTTCTTGCTTGGTGAGGAGTGGATTGGATGAGAGATCAGGAGGAGACACTTCTTGTTACAATACCCAATGTGGACGAGTGAGAGATGTTAGAAATTGGGTCAATTTGACCTAAACCATGCCCCATGGGTTATCTGATTAGTGGGGATTTGAGTTTGATCAATTTATACTGAAGATTATCTTGATAAAAGTTGTCAAGATAAGTTGATAAAAGTTGTCAAGATAAGTTGATGAGTGGTTATTAATAAGACTCCTCAAGCTGTAGAACTTTCCATCCATTTATCAATATATCTCCCTGCATTAGTTAGAGAACTAATCAATTAAGAAATTAATTAATGGGAGTTAGAGAGATAGAAAACATACGTAGAATTTTCTGTGAGTGCTCATCTCTCTTGTGCTATCTCTCAGGGGTCACCATTAATAAGCACCATAGGATTTAGATTGTGGAAGATATGTAGAGACTCGTAGCCTTTAGAGCTTTATGAAAGTGTTCCAAAGCTTGTGAGGTCATGTGGAGAGAGTTTGTAAAACAAGCGAAGAAGAGATTCCGGTTTTGTGCGTGACTTGATTTCCAAAGAGGTAAGTGAATCTAAGCCTATGTTTACTTGTAACTATTCTTAATTTTCTCATAAGAAACTTTTATACCTCTTTATAACCCACCTAAAAAGTGTTTCATCATGTTTATACATATAAAAATAAATAACATATGTTTATACTTATGTACTTATACGATGAAATAGTTTACTTCCAAACTGGTTTGGAGGAATCCTCCTCCAACCCATTAGGTGACAATTAAATAGATAATCCACGTATACTTTTAGTCACATGACATGTTTAATGATTCATGTGACTTAATTAAATAACACACATGAATGGTTAAGTGACACGTAGTAAGTTGGAGGAATTTTTCTTTAAATCAGTTTGGAGGTAAACTCTGTCCTTATTAATTAATATATAATAATATATATATTATATTATATATATATATATATATATATATATATATATATATTGAATTTTGGTATTAAAAATACACAATGCTCTGATACCATGAGAATGTTTGAAAACCACCACACCTTTTGAGTGGTGAGAGCCTTTCATATATATATATATTCATTTATAGATTGTATAACGGTGTAATTACATAAATGTTGATTACACAATACATGGAAAGAATTAGCAAAACAAGCTCCTATAATTGAGGGTCAATGGATGCACATATGGAAAGCCTTAGATTAAGGCAGAGGATCCTCAACACCCCCCCGCAAGCTGAGTGTCGGATGTGAACAGATGTGGAGCTTGGAGCGAAAAAATTGAAAGAAAGGCCGAGGCACACTTTTGGTGAAGATATCAGCAACTTGTAAGTGAGAGGGCACATATTGGGTGCGAAGTTTGCCAGCAACAACAAGTTCACAAAGAAAGTGGTAGTCTAACTCAACATGCTTGGCATGTTTGTGAGAGACGGGGTTGGAGCTAAAAAAAATCGCACTTTTGTTGTCACATAGAAGAAGAGGCTGCTGTGGAAGGGAAATTCGAAGGTCATGAAGGAGATGTGTGAGCCAAAGAAGTTCAGTGGCAGTGAGAGCAAGGGCACGATACTCAGACTCACAGCTTGAACGAGAAACAGTAGGTTGCTTTTTGGCACTCTAGGAAACCAAGTTGTCGCCAAGGTAAATAGAATAACTAGAGTTAGAGCGACGAGTGTTAGGACATCCTAGCCAGTCTGCATTAGAGTAAGCAACTAAAGCGCCAGGAGCATCAGATGGATGAAAAGTGAGGCCAAAATGCAATGTTCCCTTAACATAGCGAAGAATGCGCTTGACAGCAAGAAAGTGATCTTTAGTCGGAGAGTACAGAAATTGACTGACAGAGTTTACAGCATAAGCGATATCGGGACGCATGATAGTCAAGTATTGAAGAGCACCAACAAGAGATCGATAAAGAGCAGGATCCGAAAACAGAGGACCATCAGAAGATAGGTGCTGAGAAACAACCATGGGGGTGTGAACAGGCTTGCTGTCAAGTAACTGAGTTCATGTGAGAATGTCCCGTGCATATTTCAGCTGGCTGATAAAGAGACCATCAGTGGTGGGTGTAGCTTCTAGATCAAGAAAGTAACTGAGAGAACCCAAATCCTTAGTAGCGAACTCAGAATTAAGCTTGCGAGTAAAGCTGTCAAGAAGAGATGAGTTGTTGCCTGTAATAATGATGTCATCAACATAAAGAAGCAAATAATGTTAGAGTGCTTGTGAAAGACAAAGAGTGATGTGTCGGCACGACTGCAAGAAAAACCAAGTTGAATGAGAAAATAGCTGAATCGCTAAAACCAGGCACGAGGAGCCTGTTTGAGGCCATACAGAGCTTTCTTCAACTGACAGACATGATTGGGGTAGCGGGGGTCAATATACCCAGGAGGCTTTTCCATATAGACAGATTCAGTAAGATGACCATTAAGGAATGCATTCTTGACATCAAGTTGGCGGAGAGGCCATTTATTTGTTACAGCAAGAGAGAGGACAACACGGACAGTGGTAGCCTTGATAACAGGGCTAAAAGTATCAGTGTAGTCGAGACCAGGTACCTGTGTATAGCCTTTGGAAACAAGGCGAGCTTTGAGACGCTCGATAGATCCATCAGGCAAGTATTTTGTCCGAAACACCCATTTGGAACCCACAATATTGGTGTTGGCAGGTTGAGGAACCAAAATCCAGGTACGATTAGTTTGCAGGGCTTGAATTTCTTCATCCATAGCGGCGAGCCAAGCAGGATTCTTAGTAGCAGATTTGAATCCTTTGGGTTCAGTGGATGCAAGTAGAGCAAAGAGAAGACTAGAGGATCCCAAGCGAGCAAGATTCGCTGGGTGGCGAGTTTTGAAAATACCAGCTTTGGCTCGTGTAAGCATGGGATGAGAAGGCATTGGAGTGGCCACAACAGGAGCAGGGGTAGGCAGCTCGGTGGTGAGGTCAAGAGAAGCGGGGCTAGGATCCGAGGGCGGCAGAGATGGACCTGTAAGAGAATCATTGACCTGCAAAGACTCATCCACGGGATCAGTACAAATATCACACGGGTTAGATCCGGATTGTGGAATATACGAGGAATGAGGTGCAGGGGAAGATGGTAGCATGTCTGTAGGGGGAAGACTGGGTTCCAGAAAATTTGAAAATTGGAGGGAGGATATGGGTTGAGCCTGAGAAGTATTGAGGAAGGGAAAGTGAGTCTCATCAAATTGAGCATGGCTGGTGATATATATCCTAGAGGTGGTAGGGTTAAGATAACGGAACCCTTTGTAAGAGGGGTTATAACCCAAAAAAATGCAAGGAATGCTACGGGAGGAAAATTTGTTAGGCATATAATCACGTAAACAAGGATAAACATGACAACCAAATGGATGAAAATTTTCATAATTGGGAGAGGAACCATATAGAAGCTCAAAGGGGGACTTACCTCTAAGAAGTGGTGTGGGCAATCGGTTGATGATGTAAGCTACAGTGCTAAAGGCGTCAACCCAGAAGCGAGGTGAAGTGTGGGAAAGGAAAAGCAAGGCCAAGCTGGTTTCAGTCACATGACGGTGTTTTCTTTCTGCACGACCGTTTTGGGCTGGAGTATGTGGGCAAGAGAGTCGATGATGAATGCCAGAGGTACTAAGATGAGCTTGAAAGTGGTTGCAAGTAAATAATGTACCACCATCACTTTGAAAAATTTTGATACGAGCAGAATGTTGATTTTCCACAAATTTTTGAAAACGAATGAAAGTATCATAGAAGTCAGATTTAAATTTCAATGGATAAAGCCAAGTGAAAGAGAATAATCATCAATGAATAATACATAGTAGTCAAAACCCAAATTTGATTTTATAGGGGAAGGACCCTAGAGATCACAATGAATAAGATCTAAAACATTAGACGATCTATGTTCATTACGAGAATAAGGCAAACGGTGACTCTTCGCAAGTTGACATGTTTCACATAATGTAGTAGATGGCAATAAAGAGGTAAGATAAAGCTGTCCTTTTTTTTTAAAAAAAGAGATAATAGAATGATTCACATGTCCAAGGCGAGAATGCCTTAAATCATATGAAGCATGAAGAGATTTATTTTTAAGGACAGAAATAAAAGCGGAATTTCCGCACTCTAGCACATATAAGCCTCCATCTCTTTTACCGATTGCCACCACCCTTCCCGTTCGGCGATTTTGAACAGTGAAAAAATTATCAGTAAATGTAACGGATAGTGGAAAATCATGCGTTAATTTACTAATGGACAAAAGATTTTTAGTGAGGTGAGGGACAACCAAAACATCTAACAGATGAAGATCTGGGGAAGGGGAAATTTTACCAGTGTGGGTGATGGGTAGGGACGTACCATTCCCTACAATTACACAATCCTTACTTGTGTAAGTGGTGGACTGGTCCAAAGTGGAGTGGGCTGGAGTCATATGGGCCGAAGCCCCTGTGTCCAAGAACCAATCTGAAGCTTCAGTTCCAGATAGAGAGCATGAAGCGTTGAAAGCTTCTGTAAGGTGCGCCAAGGGGTCATGCTGGTGCCGATCATAGTGTTGCCTGCACCGATCAGCGTAATGGCCTTCCAAGTGGCAAATCTGGCACCGTGGTGGTTGACGACCTTGAGTGGGTTGGGCACGGCCTTGGTCGTGACTGGAGGACTCGTGGCTGGGGCCATTTTCGCGGCCACGTCTGTAGCGAGATGAGCCACCACCACGTTGAGAAGAGCCACGGCTAACGGTGAACGCTGCAGTTGAAGGCGCCGGGCTCTCAAGAGACTTTTGAAAGAGTTCAAAACTTTCAACCTTGGATACAAGATCCGAGAAGCATGGGAGAGGTGTCTATGCCATTTGGGCAGTAGAGAAACTGGAGAAATCAGGTCCTAGGCCACGAAGAAACCAGTGAACTTTGTCGGTTCCATCAACAGGGCGACCGATGGCATGAAGCTGATCACATAAGGCCTTGAAGGCACGGGCGTAGGCAGTGACTGGATGGGTGCCGTGCTTCATCAATTGGAGGTCATCTTTGAGGCGTATTTCACGGGCTTTGAAGCAGTGGCTGAAGGTATTTTCGAGAGCGGTCCAGACCTCGCGGGATGTGGAAAGGCCGATTGCTTCAGCCATGGCTTCTTTGGTGAGAGAAGAGAGGAGAAGGCTTAGTAAGCGCTGATCGGTGGCTTTCCATGCCAGGTGTTTGGGATTTGGTGTCTGAGAGGTGGGAGGATCAAATGGAGGTGGCGGCACAAGGGTACCGTCCACATGACCCAGCAGACTTTGGCTCTTGAGAAGTGGAAGAAGTTGGCTCTTCCATAATAGGTAGTTGGAGGAGGAGAGTTTGACGGTAACCATGTGAATCATGGTGTTGAAGGGAAGGAGGGTGGGAGAAGAATCAGAGGCCATTGGGGATCGTGGGATGTTAATCCAGGTATGCTCTGATACCATGAGAATGTTTGAAAACCACCACACCTTTTGAGTGGTGAGAGCCTTTCATATATATATATATTCATTTATAGATTGTATAACGGTGTAATTACATAAATGTTGATTACACAATACATGGAAAGAATTAGCAAAACAAGCTCCTATAATTGAGGGTCAATGGATGCACATATGGAAAGCCTTAGATTAAGGCAGAGGATCCTCAACAGAGATGAATAAAAGCTTACAAAAATATGGATTTATTAACAATTTTCTCCAACTTGTCATCCAACCTGCTATTGTGTCGATACTTCCTCCAAAACCCTGTAAGTGATTAAGCCTGTGTTTGGATCCTCTATTTTGGGAATGCATTCTAGAGAATGCATTCCAATTAGAATGTATTCTTGAGAATGCATTATCTAGAATGCATTTTGCTGAAAATATTGTGTTTGGTAAAATATTGAAATTATTTATAAGAAGTGATTATGCTGAAAGAAATTGTGTTTGGTTGGTATTTTAAATAATGCATTCTTCCTATTAAATAATTTTTTATTAGTATACATTATGTAATTAACATTTTTTTTTTAAATATCTCAATACAAGGCTAAAAATACATTTACTACCAATACAAAATTGACAATGTAATAAAGAAATAAAGTATTACGTTGTGATTTAAATTAATGTCTACTAATAAAAAAAATAAGTCATAATTTGTGCACATCTCCTTGAACACATTTTTATAAAATTTGAACAATGTAATAAAAAAACATAGAGAAATGTATATTGTGTGTGCAATAGAGATATACACAAACCATTTATGATAAAAAATATCATAGATATTCTCTAAATAAATTTTCACAATTCTACACTTTGCACCAAACAAAGTGAACATACAAATAAAACCAATTTAGTTTTTTCCCTTTCAATTTTTTTTTTCTTCTTTCTTTTCCACTCCCCCTTTTTTTCCCACCATACACGTAAACCCCACTCCCCATTTCTTTTTTCCTTTTTTTTTTTTTTTCCCCACCACCCATGTACCCCCCTGCCTTTCTTTTTTCTTCTCCCCCACCACACACATACATCCCCCCTCACCCATCTCATTTTTTTCTCTCATTTCCTCCTCACAGTTCACACCCCTCCCCCATTTCTCAGTTTTTTATATATTTATATAACATCCAAACATTACAAAATAAAAGAAAAAATATAATGTGACATAAAATCCAAATATTACAAATAAAGTGTTGGAAAAAGTACATCATAACAAGTTTACATTAAACAAAGAAAAAAACATTACTAACGATCATTCCAAATCATCCCTGATTCTTTGATATAAAATGAGAAAATGAGACTACTTTTTCAAAGATAAAAGAAAGAAAGAGAAAAAATAGGAAACACATAAAAAAAAAAGAAGAGAAAAAGTAGGGAACAAAAAAGAGGGAAGGAAAATAAAAGAAAGAAAGAGAAAAATTAAGCAGGGAAAAAAGAGTTGTTCGAATAATAAACTGTTGTAAGTGGGTCCCATTTACTTTAGCAAAAATTAAAAGTAGAAGTTAGAATCAGAATCCAAAATATTTTGGATTCTGACTTCTGTTCAATTTTGTGATTGTAATATAGAGTATAAGTTATGGTATCGACTCCACGTGTTCTATGCCAAAGATATGAGCCCAAAATATCCATATTATTTATATATATAAAAGAAATGCTAAAGATACAACAACAATACTAAATGAAGTATGATAAAAAAAATTATTTTTGTGATTTGTGATGCACGAATTTTCATTTGCATCAACACTACTAAACAAATTATCTATTAAATGCTTGCTTACTAGTAATTTATCTTAATTTTCACATGAGAATCTTTTATTCATTTTTCCATTCCACTTAATGAATGTTTATGTGGAAAGATGATTAACATATGTTTATACTTTGTTTTTATATGTTTATACTTATTTACTTAAATAACATTTAAACTTTCTTTTCCAAGAAGAATTCAAAAAATGTAATACATTATCAAAATAAATAAAAGCATAGAATACTTTTATTTTATCAACATTCTCCCCATAGATCAGCAAAAAGGCTCCAACCTCAACCAAACCAATCTGACAACATATTTTGGCTCATTGCAATTTTGCTGATCCTATTTCAATTGCCACAACGATAACTCAACCCGTGAAATGTAAGCTCTAATTAAAAGACAATAGTGAGGGCTCGGTAATATTTCTGAAAGGATAGAAGTGATAAGCAATGTTAGCTGATAGGTGTAGCTTACTACCAATGTAGAGATAACAGTGAAAATTTTATATAAAATTCGAATCTATATAATATATAATAGCAAAAGATATATACGTTAAAACCAAGAGTGTTTGACATCATGATAAGTGGCATGTCTATCAATTGTTTTTATTTCCCAAGTGATACGTTGTTTTAATAATTTGACTTAATCCAGTTTATTTATCAAAAGATAAACACAGAATATCTTAAAAAAAATTTGAACAACTTGTATTTTTTGTTCGTTAAATAAAAACAGATAATTACAAATTCTTTAAAATAAATTTTCTACTACTAAAAGACATCTTAATAAAATATACTTATCTAAAATTAGTTTTTTTTTAAAAAAATGATTAGATTAGTTCAATTTAATGATCAACACCAAATTTTTTTTTTCTTTTTAAACGTGTGTTTTATATATATTTTTAATGAACACAAGAATATCTTAAAAAAAAATTTGAACAACGTGTATTTTTTGTTTGTATGTTTTTATAAATTTTAATTCATGCCAAAAACCTTTTAAATAAAAACAGATAATTACAAATTCTTTAAAATAAATTTCCTACTACTAAAAGACATCTTAATAAAATATACTTATCTAAAATTTTTTTTTTTTTTTTTTTTAAGAAAGGATTAGATTAGTTCAATTTAATGATCAACACCAATTTTTTTTTTTTTTCTTTTTAAACGTGTGTTTTATATATTTTTTTTTTTTTTAAAATATGTTTTAACGTGTGTTTTATTATTTTTTTTAAATTTTTTTTTTTTTAAATTAACAATCTCTGTGTTATACGCTTGTGTTTTATTATTTGAAACGCTACATTTGTTTTATTATTCATTCTCTTCCCTTGCAAATCAGTTACAGAAAAAAAAAACGATAGTCTTCTTTGTAAAACCAATTTATTCAAGGAAGCAAGTCCTTTGTTTTTCTGCAAGCAGAGTTAGAAGAGATCCAAACAAGTTCAAATACTCAAGCAAATTGAAAGGTTAGGCAAACTTATTTGCTTTTCTAATGTTTGTTAATGCACGTATAATTAACAGAAAAGAAAAGAAAAATCCAAGTCAAATTATAATTGATACATTTGCTGTTCTTTTTTCTCTGTTTCTAAAATTTCCATTGTATGTGATTATACTATTTTATAGACCAAATACTGCTTTACAAAAAGCCTTTATAATAAAAATATTTCTCTTTTAAATTTAAAACAGATAATTACAAATTCTTTAAAATAAATTTCCTACTACTAAAAGACATCTTAATAAAATATACTTATCTAAGATTATTATTATTTAAAAAAAAAGGATTAGATTAGTTCAATTTAATGATCAACACCAAATTAAAAAAAAAAAAAAAAAAAAAAAGAAAAAAGAAACTAAACTAAACATGTAGAATAAATGTCCTTTCCTGCCGATCATTTTCTTGAAAAATATGCGTTTGACTATTACTATTTTTTATGGAGTTAAATTTGTTTAGGAACTCTTTTAATAATAGGCCAATTAATTTTTAAAAAGAAGTCTTTTAGTAGAATTATGATTAGGACAATGAATTTTTTAAAAGAAGTCTTTTAGTAGAATTATGATTCATACAAAGTTGAGTATGAGTGTATGACATATATTGATAGTCATTGAAGGTATTGAACGTTTGATTTTTTTTTTTTTAATACATCTTAATATAGTATCATAATTAATTTGTTTGATGACTATCAAGTTTAAATAATTCTCTTATAGAAACAGATAATAATTTTTTTTTTTTTTTAAAGTCTCCTACAACTAAAAAGACATCTTCATAAAATATTATAATAAACACCTACTACTAAAAGACATCTTCATAATCCTAATAATAATAAAAACTTTTTAAATGTGTGTTTTATTATTTTTTTTACAATTTTTTTATTTTTAAAATTAACAATCTCTGCGTTTTACGCATGTGTTTAACTATTTTATAGACCAAATACTGCTTTACAAAAAGCCTTTATAATAAAAATATTTTACTTTTAAATTTTTTGTCTTTCAAGTGCAAAGTGGTTTCTAGAAATACACTTCTTAGTTTATATGATTTCTCTTTTATGTGATTACACGTTAAATAAAAATATAATGCTTTGTATTATTTGATTATATTCTTTATGTGAAGTGGTTGAATTAATTTATGCTGTGTAAAAATATCTTACTTTCTCTTTTATATGATTAAGATACTCTTTAGTTAAAATATGATGCTAATAATATATTGTGTTTGTATTTGATTATATTCTTTACTTGAGTAATTGAATTGGCTAAATTAATATAGATGATCTCGTGCTTTGCGTTGGTTATATGCTAATTATAAGTATAGTAGTATAATATTGATATCTTTTCAAGAAATGCAATAAAATTTGGAAAACACTATTAGTTTTGTTTTTATTATAATTATAGTAGTATGATATTATAATAATGTTTGGAATACATTTCCCATACAAGAAACTTCTGCTTTAAAGATCTCATATCTGGAATAGCTTCTCATGGAATTTTTATTTTATTTTTTTTTATAATCTGGATTGTTTTTTCTATGTTGTTTGAATTACAATTTATCTAACTTTAATCATAAACTTCACAGGTCTATCAGACTATCATGGATTTTGTGTTGGTTTTGAACTAAGTTTGAAAACAGTTGTTGTGTTGGGGATGAATTTCCTGGCTGCAGTTGTGACAAGGAAGAAATATCATTCACAACATACTATCACTCACAATAGGAAAAGAAGAGTTGAAAGAAGAGGATTAAGACTAAGGGCATAGCTTGTAATCAATATCAGTCACAACATACTATCTGTTACTAAGAAGCTATAGATAAACATGTCTATGATCTCTCCTTTGCAAAACCCATACTTTCTTAACAACCCTTCTTTGAGAAACCCAACATTTTCTAGTACCTTTTGAGACCCCTTATTTTCTACCTTTACCTTATCTTTAATCCTCACCAAATCTGGGAACTCTTTGAACACCTTAGAAACAGCAATCTTCAATGCAGTGGTGACTATCCCTTGCCCCCAGTAATCTATGCCCACAACAAAACAAATGTGTGCTCTGCATCTGTCATTGCCAGATTCTGGCATGATTAAAACGTAGCCAACCGAACATTCATCCAAACATATGGACCGGCGTCAAGGATGGGGTATGACAACCTTCTCAAGATATGTCAATGCTTCTTCCCTAGAGGTTATGGTGTCCCATCTAAGATACCGTGTTACTCTATCATCACTAGCCCATTTAAGGAAGTCATCGACATCAGTGAGCTTGAATTGAAGCTGGGAAATTCATGTGGAATTCATTGAAACTAACCCGTAATTGGAATTTTGAAATAGTTCTAGGTTCATTTGGATTCATCAGGCATATATATAAGAGGCATAAGGTGGAATTTTAAGCCAAGAATGTCAAGCTGAAAAAATAGAGAGTTGGACATTATCATTCCAGGCCCAAATAGCACTTCTTGACAAGCTGAAAAAATTGAACGGAAATATTTCATGTACCAGACAAAAATTTGGTAGTGGCCTCAAAAATCAATCGAAACACAAGCCATAAAGTGACTCGTTTTGCCACTCAAGAACTTCACACCAGCACAGAAAATTGCATAACCGTCTAACCGAATAGTTGGCGCCATTTATGTTGTATCGAACTATGGCTCATCCAAAATACTTGTAAAAACTTTGAACTCGATTTGGTGGGGTGCGCCAGGCCCGTGCTTTAGTGCAACGCATGGGCGACGCTTAAGAGCCCCAGTAGCAAGCTACTGTGGTGGGCTCTCCCCCTCAAGAAATAAATTTAATATCGTGTGGGCCAATGGCCCACATATCAGATATTAAACTGATAAGAACAGATACTACACTTGATCTTAGCCAAAAGGCCGAGAAAGGTATGATTTGTTTTGAATCTTATTTTCCATTTTATACCTAACCTTCATTTGCTTATCTCTTCTCTTTCACGGTGTGGGATGAGAGTAATTTTCATAATTGTTTGATGTTGTTGCTATTATAGCTTATTCCCCTTGGCATCCAGATTCTTTGATTTGTTCTTTCAGCCGATACGTTTCACATCAAATGTAACGGTAGTTTTCAATGTGAGCAAATAGTGAACTAGAATGGGTCACAACGAGAATACTTAGTCTCCCTCGTTCATCAGCACAATCTTCTCTAGTACACCGAGTCCATTAATTGGCATCTACATTCCAAATACACATAAACTGCCTCCTCACCCATTCCTATCCAATACACCTTGCTGGCAAGTGGCAACCGTTTGTCTCCTTTATACTCCAGTGGCTTGCTGCTTTTCCTAGCATTGAACTAGGATATTTAGTCTTTGGTAGACATTTGGTGGCAAATGCCAAACATTAGTGAAACCAAACCAAATAAGACTTAACTCAAAACCACTTTTCAAGTTTTGAGGAAGAAAATCAATATTGTATTTGTAAATGGAGATGTTCGAGATTAAGGATAACAACATTAAGGACTTTGGCACCGTTGGAGCTTGGAGGGAAAGCTTAATTCACCCCGTTAGAATGTTTGGATTTTTGAAAAGGAACAAGAAACATACTAACTAGATCATGGACCAAACTGTGGAGTTTGATCTCGAGTCCTCAAAAGATTAAGTCATTAAAGATAAACGTAATAAATTAAGGTTGTAATTGAGATTTTTATGTTATCATTTTCCTTTGTAAATGCAGGGATAATTATAAGTTGGATCTGGTGATAGAGGAGGTTGGTAGACTCCTAAGTTGATCGTTTTGAAATCTTCTCTTTATCCCTAGGTTGGTGGATTGGACATGCTATCAGGGCATCTTTCCCCAAGTCTATAGGCTAGAAATGCCTTTATGTCTTGTAGCATTTTAATGCTCTCCCCTTAGTAGGTAATGGCATTACATGTAGATTGACATAAGGTCTTTCTGAGGCTTCTTAGAGTATCTCTAGCCCTATTCTTTATTTTATCTTCACATGTGGAGAGCAATTTTTTCAACTACACTCCAACACACTCTCTATTTTATCTTTATTTTTATTAAAATAATATTTTTATTATTTTATTTAAACTTTTTTTTCTTCTCTCTCCTCATTTCTCTTTTCTTCTTCGTTTCTCCACTCCTCTCTCCTCCACCATCTCGATCGCCACAACAAAGACCCCTCCTCCATCACCACCCGCATCGGTCTCTCCTCCCAATAATGGAGGTGGAAGTTAAGCTTCGGCTTCCAAACGCTATTGCCCACCGCCATGTCACCACTATCCTTACCCCATTCTACGTCACCACTCACCGCCAGGAGAACAACTTCTTCAACGGATCTTCAAACGAGCTCTCCTCGCGCCGAGCCATCCTTCGTCTCCTATTTGTCGACACCGATCCTCGCTGCGTCGTCACTCTCAAGGCCAAAGCCATCATCGTCGACGGCGTAAGCCACGTAGAGGAGGACGAGGAAGTGTTGGACGCGGCGATCGGCCGAGAGTGCTTGGCCGAGTCGGCAAACCCAAGATCCACCACCACGCCGAGATCGGCAAACCCAAGACCCACCACCATGTCGAGATCGGCAAACCCAAGCCCGAAAGATATGGAGAACAGAGGAGAGAGGGGAGAGCAGAGAAGGAAAATGAAACGAAGAGAGAAAAAAAATCGGCTGAAATGAAAGAAAGGAAAAAAAAAAACCTTAAATAGGCTGGTCAGAAATATTTTTTAATTGGGTGAAGAGTAGCTGAAGAGTGTACAATAGCTTTTCATTTGTGAAAAGCTACTGTAGCACTTTGGGTTTTTGAAGAGTAATATAGACTTGTGCTGGATCACTTTATCTTCATTTTTGCTCTCCACATGTGGAGATAGAGAGCAATATACACTAGTGCTGGAGATGCTCTTAGAGCATTCCCAATGGCTTGTGTAAAATTTAAGCCAAATTTTGGCTTAAATAACTATTTTTTCTATTTTACCCAATCACTTTTCAAAACACCTTCCATTCGATTCTCTATTTCTAACTCTATTTTATTTAAATATTATTTCTTTATAAATTTTTTATTATTATTTTCTACTCAACTGAAACCAAACAAGCACCCAAAAAAAAAACCCACAGCAACTTCATCAACAGAGTGCAGCTACTTCAGCAAAAAAAAAACCCAACAAATTTACAAACTTTCACTGAAATATTACAGAAAATCATAGAAAATTACAAACTTTAAGAGAAATATTACAGAAAAAGAGATGGCATCTAGTGAAAGATTGAAGGAGAGAGAAAGGAAAGAGATGGAATGAGAAATAGTAAAATAATAAATGGCAAATGAACAGTACCAAGGTAAAAATACCTTAGTACTGTAGCAAAAATCTATTTTGGCTAATGTGTTGCTAATCTGTTGGGAGCCATTTTTGGGGTTTATAAGCTATGTTTGAGTTGAAATTGGGTTTTCGCAAACCCATTGGGAATGCTCTTAGAGAAGACACCCCTCGAGGGGTGAGTAGCACGTCCAAACATCAAACGCTTGACTACGGGAAAGGTTTTGGAAGCCCGACTTGGTTTTGTTGCTGATCAGAAACCTGAACACAAATTTACATTTGACCCCTCCAATACTAAAATATTGAAATTCATTTGGTCTTTTTTTTTGGGTTAAGAAGCAGCAATCTAACATATTTTGATGAGTTGTTCATTGTTACCTAAGATGGGTGAAATAATTAGTCACTTATTTTAGTTTTGCATCATTTTTTTTTAATCCAAAAGGCAAAGAAAAGTATCTTAAACCGGTTACATTGGATTTGCATCCAAACTCAATATTTGGAGGAAAAAATCACAATTAACGATTTTTTTAATAAGTATGTGTGGGTGAAATTTAGGGGACACAATGGAATCGTAGTAAGGAATTTGATTTCAACCGAATTGTGATGAACCCTCCAAATTGAACCAGTCATTTGCTAAAGAATACCTCAGAGTCAGACCAACCAAGACCACCTGGAGGGAGTTGTTAAGGAGACTCTAATGGTTAAGTCAGAAAACTAGTTGAAAAGTGAAAATGATATGGTTACAATGATATGGATGAAGTAGTAGATATATTTGGTAGGAAATCTCCCTAAAACCCGGAGAGTATTTTCCCCTCTTCCTCATTTATTGATTCTTTATCTTGATTTGCTTCTACACTTTAATATCTAAGCCTAGATCATAGAATCCTATTTTATCTACCCTATATATATATCTAAGCCTAGATCATAGAATCCTATTTTATCTACCCATATATATATTTTCAATCTCATTTGTGAGCAAAGTGTGAGTTTGAAATTACAAAGCCAAAGTCTAATGAGTTTTACTGAGAAAAATCTTCAAGAGGTTTTAGTTCAGAGGAGATCACTACAAGAGGATTCCAGGGATTCTTGGATTGCTGCGGTAGGGAGGCAAGTTGGGATTGATGATATTGTAACTGTGTCACAATATAATATGTTGAGTATATTGTGGAATATATTCATTTGTTGTTTTTAATATTTGTGTGATTAGACATAGTTAATTATTATTCTACATTGTCAATTACCGAGGGGTCTAAACCGAATCTGTATCCAGATTTTTTACATTACTTTTGTGCTTGGTCTTTGGCTCCTTATGGCCAAGCTTTTCCAAGGTGAGATATAATCCTAATCACACAAGCAGCTTTCTGCATCAGTTTTACCTAACCGAATTATTATACCAACTAGTAGGGTACCCGCGCGATGCGCGGTTTATATCGTAAGTTATAGTATAATAAAGAAAGTTATGTAATGAATGCTTGATATCATATGTAATTTGAATGAATGTTTCAAATACAATTTAGCAAATTATTTAACACTTAATTGAACAATTGAGGAATATTATTTAAAATAGCAAATTATGTCAATATTTAATATAAACAGTCTAGTATGTCTTCCAAAGTAAACACAAAGTAAACATAAATTGTCTAATATATTAAACATAAATAGTCATGTATTTGCATCTTCATCCCTTTTGTTTCTTGAATGTATTGTGTTTTGTTGCCTTGCGACGTTTGGAAATCTTCTTGATTGGTACGTCATCATCATATGTTTCTACATCTTCAATGGTTGTGGCCGAATTTATGATTGGAGTTTCATCCATAGGTTCCTTCTCTCCTAGATGCTTATTCAAGCTGCCATATTTTTGTCCTTCATGTGCATCATCAGTGATTATGATTAATGAGCTGAGGCTGGAAGATCCTTGAGTGGATTGTTGTAAAGTTTGACTTCCAGATGACTTGTTACATAGATATTCAACCTACACCAAGGTGCTCAAATATTTCAAAAAAGAATGTGATACATTGTAACAAAAAGAAATAGTCTATTATTGGAAAGAAAATCTCTACCAAATAGATATTTTTGTTTAACCACAACTATGTTTATGAAGAAAACGAAATACTTTGAAATATTTTATCTTGAAGCTTCCAATATAGATATCCAATATCTGCATTTAGTGTTCATCTCCATTTAGCCTTACTTCGAGCCAGAAAGGAGTTATTCTTCTGGAATTAAGCATAACAAATGTCACCGGAAAATTAAATACACAAAAGCAGAACAGACCAGACCAAATTTGATTTTTGAAAATAGATGTTCAATGAGCACATTTTACCCGTTGCAACTAATTCATTTTCAGGTTTTTGAGCATTAATTAGCTTTTCAACTACTCCATGATTAATGCAAGAAATCGTGAAAAAACAAATGCATCAAATTAAGTTTGGAAGTCAAAGTTGTAGCTATCCATGGGATGAACTAAGACTTTTAAGTGTCTTTTTTGCACTATGATTGGCAATCTAGCCAAGGGCTTTGAACCTTTTTGATGGTGCAATTGTTTCGTGGGTTTGCAGGCCGAAAACTGGCTGCATTTAGGTGTATATAACAACATACACAGCCATTCCCCTTACTTTAAAAACAATCAAATCTTCAAAAGCATAATACAATCTTAAGATTCACAATGTCACATGGGAATTTGCATTTTTTAAATGAACCACAGATTAAGAATAGGCAAACTAATGAAGATAAAATCGATCCAAAAGGAAAAGGGGATTTATAAAAGGGAAAGGAAAAGGAAAATAAAATTTAAATTTACCATTTTAACATGATGATTTATTGCCTAACCTGCTTCTTTTTGTTGTGCATTTATTATAATTATTTACTAGTCGCAAACCCGTGCAATGCACGGGAACCTATTGAAAATGAGATAAAAAAAAATTTTGGTTTATTTTTCTTCTTTTATTTAATGTCAATGTTTTAAGTTAGAGATTGCTTCAATCATTATATCGTAAAAGCATAATATGCATAGAAATAGGAAATGAAGTGTCATTTTGCGAGATAACATTTAAATAAACAAAGATCAAGATTTAATGGGACAAAATATTTAACATCTATACTTTTCCATTTCCTTTCAATTCCCCGGTTCCTACAACAATAACATTTTTATTATTGTTTGTATATAGATCATGATTCAATAACCACACAAAGGAAAAGAAGCTCTCTTGGGTCAAAAATCGATTCATAACTTCCTTAATAAAAATTAAATAAATAAATAAAGATATATACAAACTATTTACCAAAGCAATAAAATGTATCACTGAAGATCAGATGTCATGATAACCAAGAGCTTGAAAAGCTTCAATGACACAATTCTTATAAGTCATATTTAGAAAATACATAACTAATATAAGTACCCTCCAACAATACAATTACTTACATAAATAAAATTAGTTCCAAATATAATTACCCCAATCTAATAGGCAATGAAATTTCAATGTAATATTTGGAAACTCTCTCTCTCTCTCTCTCTCCCATTATTCTACACCATCATTGTTCATAATACTATTCATAGTATCTAAATAACACAAAATTCTCCCTCTTCTTCTCTCTTATGTGACCGCAAGGCAACACTTCATTCAATCAATTTTCTTGTGCCATTCGAATAAGACAGGAAACCCGATGAAATCTGTATAGATTTTCTATCCATGGACCAATAGAGATTCTAAAAAATGCAAATGAAGCATAAATGATTACACATGCAAAATGCAAGATAAACTATGTAAAAGAGCAACAATGCCAATGTATCTTCTTGATGGATAAAATATTCTTTCATAAGTTACTTTAATCATTCTTGATGTCTTAGATGTATCTAAATTCTCACATAGCCAATAAACAAAGATGTTAGACCTCCATGCGATTGAAAACGCAAAAGAGTGTAAATTTACACAATTGCTGGAATCATGATCACTTTCCATATAATAAAGACTGCCTAGCAAATATAACACAAAAGAATTCAATCCATAGTAAATCATATCATAAATTTTGTGGTTAATATCATACATCATAATTTTCTTTTACCTTTTAAAGTGGAGTACGTAATGCATAATAGATACTACCTAGATTTAATTTAGTTGGAAAATTAACTTTAGCTCAAATCCCTTTTCAATTTGGCTAAAACAGTTTCTCAAACAATTTGAGGGTGATGAGAACATTGAGTGACAAAGCCAAAAGCCTAACCTTAATGACTCAAATTGCTGGTTGAGCAGAAGAGGTATATGTGGGGTGTATTTTTCAACTTTGTCAGTATTAAAAGTCTCAAGTTGTTACTCTAGTTGGGTTTGGTCAAGAGGGGGTGGTTCAAGCCATTGGTATTTGGGCTTGTTCTTCTCAAGGAAAAGGAAAGTCGTGGAATACCAAAACAACAGTATCCTACTTTGAGCTATCACCTTCTCCCTAATGCAACTTCCTCTGAAGGAGAGTTGGTCAAGTGCCTGTAAAATATAAAGAAAAGATTTTAATACATATTGTAGATAACAATAATTTATCAAGAAAACACCCAACTTCTGTCACTATACTTATTAGTCATTTATTAAATGTAACTAACTGGTAATCAGACTTTTCTGAAGCATATTTCAGGTCCTCGAATAAAAACAATTACTCCATAAAACATATAGGTTTAGAGATGATGTAAACAAAAAATATAATTCAAAAGAAAGAAGGGGACTCAAAAGATTCAACTCAAAAAGAGCATGGTGAAGATATGCTAATGCAGATTTAACTCAGATCAATTCTACCTACATGTTCTACTTCTTTGGCACAAAATGAGACCTGCTCTTGCCTTTTCATAGGATTATACAAAAACCTTTCTACAGCACTCGAAATCTAGAATTCTAGACTTGTTCCAGCCATGATATGTTCATTCCCTCATTGTAAGCATCACTCATTGTGGCACTTTTACATTTTATGGCTTTTCCAATCTTTATATATGTTTTATTTTAATTCATTTAGGTTGGACTTGGGTTGATGTTACAGCAACAGTTTGGAAGGGTCAACGCAGTTGCATTTTATGCAAGCTCTATATTTTCAGAAGCTGGTAAATTAACAGTTTAAAACATTGTCGCATTTGACTAATGATAATATTAACAAATAAATAAATTATGACTATTACCTCTGTCTTATGGTAGGACTTTCAAGCATAATTGGGACTATATCAATGGCAATTATCCAGCTACTTGAGCAACTCAACTTTGAGTGGATAAAAATTCTGCTTGATACATATATCAAACCGAGTATACATTCTTTTTCACAGATTTTGGCTACTGTTGTAAGTGTAATTTTGACAGATAAATCAAAAAGACGGCCACTTCTTATGGTGAGAACAACACAAAATCAACTTTAGTTCTTTGGTAATGCAAATTACCAAAAGACACTGTTCCCCTTCTCAGGAAAAGAACTAAAAACTTCTTAATTGAATTTCTCAGATTTTATCTAATCTATGTTTCAACAAAAAATTAGAATGTTGGAGATTTAAAGGGCTTAGGGTATTCTAACCTTGAAAGGTTGCACTACATTCTATAATCTTCATGACTCAAAAAGCTTCATGATGAAATTATTCCACCATTATTCAAATTATAAAACAAACCATCACAGAGTTCACAACGATCAAATTCATGAGGAAAAAAAATAAGGACCTAGTTCTAAAGGCAAAGAAGCAGATTGGAAAATAAAATTTTGCCCAAGCCCCTTTTCAGTTTAGGTCAGACATTTTGTCGAACACTTTGAAGGTGATGGAAAACTTGAGCGACAAAGCTAAAAGCCCAGCCTTAATTTAGGAAAAAAAAAATTGATATTAGAAATTTTCCTATGCATTTAAACAATAGAGAATCCCAAAATAATTATAGATTCACGACAATAACCTCAATTTAGAACACTTGTTCTGTCTCAATCGTGCATGCAACTTGGGCAATCTTTTAGTAGAGTCTTGCGATTCCAACTATTACTCGCAAGTACACCAAGTATCATCCACACCAGACCGTCCACATGCAAGAAGTTTGTCATATGAGGCATCGCGTGCTTCTCCTGAATTGAAAACAATGACAAGAAAAAAGCAAGAGAGAGAAAGGAAGAAAAGGTTCTATCCAAAAATGGCGGTGGTTTCAGGTGGTTGAAAAAACCTCAATCACTCATGAGCACCAAAGACCAGTTCAAATCAAATGCACACATAAACGCACAAATCGAAAGCAGATTAGCCACAAATAATAAAAAAGAAACAAAGAAAATCAGGGGAAAATGAAGGAAAGACAAAAACCTCACCTTGGTTGCTACCAGTAAAACAATATGAGAGAAGAGAGAGAGAGATTGGAAATTTATCTAAATAAGAAGACTTTAATTCTAGGGAGGAAGAGAGAGAATCAAGGTAGAGTAAATTGGGGAAGCTGATAGAGGTGGGAGAATTCAGAGAAGAGGAAGCGTTAAACAAAGAAGAAAATCTATTTGGCTTTTTTTTTTTTTTTTTTTTTTTTTCTTTTCTTACCGTAAAAACAACCAAAACGACGTCGTTTTGGTAATAAATGAGTAGAACAATCATTATCAAAAAAAAAAAAAAATTAAAAAGAAGAAGAAAAGAGTAGAATAATATGAAGGCAAAAGTAACCGAAAAAATGGTAAAAAAAGTAATAAAGGATTTAAATGCTCATTTCTGTACATTTAAATGAGTAGAACAATCATTATGAAAAACATAAATGCACAAAACGACGTCGTTTTGGGAACTGCCTTGTATAATTATATTTACAAAAAAGAAAATGGCAATTTTTTTTTTTTAATAAGGGAAAATCGTGTATTTAATAGGCCACATTTAAGGGCATAAAGTGCATAACGGGTCAAATAAATGGATAATTAAAAGTCTATTTATATTCAATACGTGATAAATACGTGATTCTATTTACAGAAAAGTAAGTGACAATATATATATATATTTTAATTAGGAAAAGTCATGTATTTAATAGGCTACATTTAAGGGCAGAACGGGTCAAATAAGTGACAATTAAAAGTTTATTTATATTCAATATATATATATATATGTTGGTCGGTTTAAGTATGTGGGGAAAAAAAAATCCCTTTGTGACTTTTAAAATAAGGAAGGAAACGAATATGATATTAAATGCGGTGTTGTTTTGGGAAAAACATAAATGCACAAAACGACGTCGTTTTGGGAATTGCCTTGTATAATTATATTTACAAAAAAAAGAAAATGGCAATTTTTTTTTTTAATAAGGGAAAATCGTGTATTTAATAGGCCACATTTAAGGGCATAAAGTGCATAACGGGTCAAATAAGTGGATAATTAAAAGTCTATTTATATTTAATACGTGATAAATACGTGATTCTATTTACAGAAAAGTAAGTGACAATATATATATATATATATTTTTTATATATATATATATATATATATATATATATATATATATATATATATATATATATATTTTAATTAGGAAAAGTCGTGTATTTAATAGGCTACATTTAAGGACATAACGGGTCATATAAGTGACAATTAAAAGCTTATTTATATCTAATACGTGGCAAATACGTGGCTGTGATTGCCAAATAAGGGGTGACTTGTCAAGCAATGGAAGCTACAGACTTTCACAAATGGCAGAGATTCGGCATAGGCTTCTGCTTTAATATATACTAGTCGCAAACCCGTGCGATGCACGGGAAAATTACTAAAAATGAAATTAAATAATTATTGAAGTAACATAAATTGCCCAAGTATCTTAGAGGTCTTTAGAGATGAACCTTAGGAGCATTGCTGCTTTAGCATTGCTTGTATGGAGAAATAAGGAACTTTTTCAATTGTATGAGGGGGCCTTAGCCTTTTCTTGTATTGTCTTTGGCTCTTTGCATGTTATAATACATATCCCTTTACCAATTTTGTTTTATAAGCAAATATTTCATTAATTAGAAGCAAAAAAATATTTATTGGTAAGTTACGCACACACTCAATCTTGAACCCATGACCTCACAAGTGCACAAAGAATTAGAGCTTCAAACGAAAGTAAATGTTCAATTTATGAATAAAATGATACACACTGACTTTTAATATAACAAATTGAAGCAAAAGTTACCGATAGTAGAAATTAAAGAAGTAGTGGCTATAAATATGATTCTACTATCACTAACATACACCCAGTTATACACCCATTTATGGGAAGACTCTCTTTTGGTGCATGGTAGTTGCATCAAAATTGGGAAAGAATGTCATACATTCCACAATCAAGCACCAAACCTTGAACATCACAAAATTATTAATTATTTAAGAAAGGATTGACTTTGAAAGTTATGATAGAAAACAACGCATTATCCAAGATCCAACTTACTCACTGACTCTCAAAAGTAAATAAAATATAGAAAGTCGAAAGGTATTCAAGGCATGTTATAAGAAAAAGAAAACTACTTTTCAAGTATCACAAACACATCACAGACCTGATTCAGTATTCCACACTTGCAGTAGCAGCAACAAAGCCAAATCTTAGATCACATCTTGAATTGACCAAAACATTACTTAGTTTAATGGTCACCTTTACAACATGAGAACAACAAAATAAGAACAAATTTAAAATTTGCAAAAAAAAATCCCAAACTTTAATCCCAATGCACAAACCCACCACAAACTGAATCATAAAAATCAAACCCACTTCTCAGTTTACCCTAATCTTTCAAATTCACAATCTCAAAGACCAATGTGATTCAATTCTAAAGAAAAAAAATATATAAAAAGATTCCAACTTGGATCAAATTGAGGTTCAATAATAGAGTACATTGTGTTCATTGAGGATATAATCGAATCCCTCACATCAGGTAAGCTAATCTGGAGACAAAAAGTACTAATTCACAATCCTGAAGAAACTCGACAGGAAATTTCTTTACAACTCAGTGTCAAACATTTATACACACACATATAAATTATACTCAACAGGTGACATGTTCCATGCTTACTGTATTAGTCTCAGACATGCAATTGAATCTCCCAAGCCATCCCAAGGTTCTTTAAATAGAGCAGTCTACCTACAGAAGGGCTCAGTTCAGGCAGAAACTCAATTGAGGGTAAATAAAAAGTTCAGCATAAAATATATATTATCTATTTTGTATTATAATTTGTTTAATATAATCATGAAAGAGCCCCAAGGTCTTGTTCACTTGTTGGATAAGAGTCTTTATTATTGGTCTCCATGTGAATGTAACTCCCCTCCATAATTAGGCTCCCATGGATATGCAAAAAATGCATTAGTTCTAATTGGCAGCAAAGATAAACCTTAAAATGATTTGATAGTCAGTCATATAAACAAAATTTATCTGTCTACCAATATGAATTTTGGAACCTAAGGCTAGAAAATAAAATGGAAGCAAGGGAAGATTTCATGTTATGAAAGAGACTGTCACTGCTCCTTATAATTATCTGCTATGCAGAAATTATAGTACTGTAAAATTTAACACAAAGGAAAAGCTATTAAATTAGTATCTTCTATGCAGAAACTATTATTATAGTGTTTGATTTTAATAGGTTTTATGCCATTAACACTAAATCAAGATACTTTGCCATTTACGCCATGAACTAAGTCAAAGATTCAAGTTTGGTATACATCCCATACAATAACTTAGAAGGCCACAAAGTAATGAAGTATATGTCCTAAACTTCCTAAAATGCAGAAATCCAGAATTTCTAGTATGTACGCACCCAGTTATTTGGTTAATTGGAAAATTTAGGAGCAGAATTCAAATCAGAAAATTTTTTAAAATCAAGAATAACAACCACAGTATTTAAGTACTCAGCTTGTTCTTTAGAAAAAATAGTAAATCATTCAAATTTACATATTTTGAAACTAATGATTTGTGCACCATACGGCTCAGACATGCAAATTTATATTAGGATGAAGGGGAGAATATCAAATAATAAAAAAACCACTATCTTGTCTAAAAGGAATTTTATCGAACATATGACATTCAACAATAGAGTAAGAGAGTAAACCCATAGGTAGGATGTACAAACTCAGAAAACAGAAACACTAACTTACAGGTAATTCTGAGACCATATTGAATGAAAACTGATATTTTTCACTATAAATTTGATGTATCAAAAGAAGAAAAGAAACAGAAAAAAAGAAAAAGAAAAACACGCACCGTCAAATCATCGCTGTCTCGCTGACCACAGGATATAAAAGAATTTGAAAGAAGCATCACAACCGAAGTTTCTCTATAGAATCTGCAAAGGAAAAAAAAGGAACTCAGCATCATGCAGAAGACCACAGATCCAATTAAAAACAAAAAAACAAAAACAAAAATTGAAGAACTTCTCAACCAGTCAAAACGGCGCCCACTGAAATGGGTTTCAGACACAAAACACCACAAATCCACAGGGAAACATAAAAGGAAAGCGTAAAAACAGAATAAGAAAGACTCACATTGGGTTGTTGTTGGGGCATCGGGTACTGAAGGGTTTAAATAGGAGATTAGGTAGATGAGTGAGGCAAAGGAACAGTGAGCTGCAATCAATTGGGGGAAATTGGTGGTTTAATGGGTAAGAGGAAAAAACAGAGAGGGAGATGAGGAGTTGAAGAAGAGAAAAAGACAGTGGAAAGAGGAAAAAAAAAAAGGATATGAAGAGCCAGGGAGCCCAAGAGCTGACAGAGAGAGAGAGGGATTTATTAGGCATGATTAAGAGGAGACGACGTGTGAGAGAGAGCAATTCAGAATAAATTAAAAGAGACGTGAGAGAGAGAGAGTGTGTCTGTTAAATAGAGGGAAG
>OU015772.1:6777787-6804315 GCA_907173295.1 Fagus sylvatica
TCATGATCACTTTCCATATAATAAAGACTGCCTAGCAAATATAACACAAAAGAATTCAATCCATAGTAAATCATATCATAAATTTTGTGGTTAATATCATACATCATAATTTTCTTTTACCTTTTAAAGTGGAGTACGTAATGCATAATAGATACTACCTAGATTTAATTTAGTTGGAAAATTAACTTTAGCTCAAATCCCTTTTCAATTTGGCTAAAACAGTTTCTCAAACAATTTGAGGGTGATGAGAACATTGAGTGACAAAGCCAAAAGCCTAACCTTAATGACTCAAATTGCTGGTTGAGCAGAAGAGGTATATGTGGGGTGTATTTTTCAACTTTGTCAGTATTAAAAGTCTCAAGCTGTTACTCTGGTTGGGTTTGGTCAAGAGGGGGTGGTTCAAGCCATTGGTATTTGGGCTTGTTCTTCTCAAGGAAAAGGAAAGTCGTGGAATACCAAAACAACAGTATCCTACTTTGAGCTATCACCTTCTCCCTAATGCAACTTCCTCTGAAGGAGAGTTGGTCAAGTGCCTGTAAAATATAAAGAAAAGATTTTAATACATATTGTAGATAACAATAATTTATCAAGAAAACACCCAACTTCTGTCACTATACTTATTAGTCATTTATTAAATGTAACTAACTGGTAATCAGACTTTTCTGAAGCATATTTCAGGTCCTCGAATAAAAACAATTACTCCATAAAACATATAGGTTTAGAGATGATGTAAACAAAAAATATAATTCAAAAGAAAGAAGGGGACTCAAAAGATTCAACTCAAAAAGAGCATGGTGAAGATATGCTAATGCAGATTTAACTCAGATCAATTCTACCTACATGTTCTACTTCTTTGGCACAAAATGAGACCTGCTCTTGCCTTTTCATAGGATTATACAAAAACCTTTCTACAGCACTCGAAATCTAGAATTCTAGACTTGTTCCAGCCATGATATGTTCATTCCCTCATTGTAAGCATCACTCATTGTGGCACTTTTACATTTTATGGCTTTTCCAATCTTTATATATGTTTTATTTTAATTCATTTAGGTTGGACTTGGGTTGATGTTACAGCAACAGTTTGGAAGGGTCAACGCAGTTGCATTTTATGCAAGCTCTATATTTTCAGAAGCTGGTAAATTAACAGTTTAAAACATTGTTCGCATTTGACTAATGATAATATTAACAAATAAATAAATTATGACTATTACCTCTGTCTTATGGTAGGACTTTCAAGCATAATTGGGACTATATCAATGGCAATTATCCAGCTACTTGAGCAACTCAACTTTGAGTGGATAAAAATTCTGCTTGATACATATATCAAACCGAGTATACATTCTTTTTCACAGATTTTGGCTACTGTTGTAAGTGTAATTTTGACAGATAAATCAAAAAGACGGCCACTTCTTATGGTGAGAACAACACAAAATCAACTTTAGTTCTTTGGTAATGCAAATTACCAAAAGACACTGTTCCCCTTCTCAGGAAAAGAACTAAAAACTTCTTAATTGAATTTCTCAGATTTTATCTAATCTATGTTTCAACAAAAAATTAGAATGTTGGAGATTTAAAGGGCTTAGGGTATTCTAACCTTGAAAGGTTGCACTACATTCTATAATCTTCATGACTCAAAAAGCTTCATGATGAAATTATTCCACCATTATTCAAATTATAAAACAAACCATCACAGAGTTCACAACGATCAAATTCATGAGGAAAAAAAATAAGGACCTAGTTCTAAAGGCAAAGAAGCAGATTGGAAAATAAAATTTTGCCCAAGCCCCTTTTCAGTTTAGGTCAGACATTTTGTCGAACACTTTGAAGGTGATGGAAAACTTGAGCGACAAAGCTAAAAGCCCAGCCTTAATTTAGGAAAAAAAAAATTGATATTAGAAATTTTCCTATGCATTTAAACAATAGAGAATCCCAAAATAATTATAGATTCACGACAATAACCTCAATTTAGAACACTTGTTCTGTCTCAATCGTGCATGCAACTTGGGCAATCTTTTAGTAGAGTCTTGCGATTCCAACTATTACTCGCAAGTACACCAAGTATCATCCACACCAGACCGTCCACATGCAAGAAGTTTGTCATATGAGGCATCGCGTGCTTCTCCTGAATTGAAAACAATGACAAGAAAAAAGCAAGAGAGAGAAAGGAAGAAAAGGTTCTATCCAAAAATGGCGGTGGTTTCAGGTGGTTGAAAAAACCTCAATCACTCATGAGCACCAAAGACCAGTTCAAATCAAATGCACACATAAACGCACAAATCGAAAGCAGATTAGCCACAAATAATAAAAAAGAAACAAAGAAAATCAGGGGAAAATGAAGGAAAGACAAAAACCTCACCTTGGTTGCTACCAGTAAAACAATATGAGAGAAGAGAGAGAGAGATTGGAAATTTATCTAAATAAGAAGACTTTAATTCTAGGGAGGAAGAGAGAGAATCAAGGTAGAGTAAATTGGGGAAGCTGATAGAGGTGGGAGAATTCAGAGAAGAGGAAGCGTTAAACAAAGAAGAAAATCTATTTGGCTTTTTTTTTTTTTTCTTTTTTTTCTTACCGTAAAAACAACCAAAACGACGTCGTTTTGGTAATAAATGAGTAGAACAATCATTATTAAAAAAAAGATACTTATCAAAAAAAAAAAAAAATTAAAAAGAAGAAGAAAAGAGTAGAATAATATGAAGGCAAAAGTAACCGAAAAAATGGTAAAAAAAGTAATAAAGGATTTAAATGCTCATTTCTGTACATTTAAATGAGTAGAACAATCATTATGAAAAACATAAATGCACAAAACGACGTCGTTTTGGGAACTGCCTTGTATAATTATATTTACAAAAAAGAAAATGGCAATTTTTTTTTTTTAATAAGGGAAAATCGTGTATTTAATAGGCCACATTTAAGGGCATAAAGTGCATAACGGGTCAAATAAATGGATAATTAAAAGTCTATTTATATTCAATACGTGATAAATACGTGATTCTATTTACAGAAAAGTAAGTGACAATATATATATATATTTTAATTAGGAAAAGTCATGTATTTAATAGGCTACATTTAAGGGCAGAACGGGTCAAATAAGTGACAATTAAAAGTTTATTTATATTCAATATATATATATATATGTTGGTCGGTTTAAGTATGTGGGGAAAAAAAAATCCCTTTGTGACTTTTAAAATAAGGAAGGAAACGAATATGATATTAAATGCGGTGTTGTTTTGGGAAAAACATAAATGCACAAAACGACGTCGTTTTGGGAATTGCCTTGTATAATTATATTTACAAAAAAGAAAATGGCAATTTTTTTTTTAATAAGGGAAAATCGTGTATTTAATAGGCCACATTTAAGGGCATAAAGTGCATAACGGGTCAAATAAGTGGATAATTAAAAGTCTATTTATATTTAATACGTGATAAATACGTGATTCTATTTACAGAAAAGTAAGTGACATATATATATATATATATATATATATATATATATATATATATATATATATATATATATATATATATATATATATATATATATTTTAATTAGGAAAAGTCGTGTATTTAATAGGCTACATTTAAGGACATAACGGGTCATATAAGTGACAATTAAAAGCTTATTTATATCTAATACGTGGCAAATACGTGGCTGTGATTGCCAAATAAGGGGTGACTTGTCAAGCAATGGAAGCTACAGACTTTCACAAATGGCAGAGATTCGGCATAGGCTTCTGCTTTAATATATACTAGTCGCAAACCCGTGCGATGCACGGGAAAATTACTAAAAATGAAATTAAATAATTATTGAAGTAACATAAATTGCCCAAGTATCTTAGAGGTCTTTAGAGATGAACCTTAGGAGCATTGCTGCTTTAGCATTGCTTGTATGGAGAAATAAGGAACTTTTTCAATTGTATGAGGGGGCCTTAGCCTTTTCTTGTATTGTCTTTGGCTCTTTGCATGTTATAATACATATCCCTTTACCAATTTTGTTTTATAAGCAAATATTTCATTAATTAGAAGCAAAAAAATATTTATTGGTAAGTTACGCACACACTCAATCTTGAACCCATGACCTCACAAGTGCACAAAGAATTAGAGCTTCAAACGAAAGTAAATGTTCAATTTATGAATAAAATGATACACACTGACTTTTAATATAACAAATTGAAGCAAAAGTTACCGATAGTAGAAATTAAAGAAGTAGTGGCTATAAATATGATTCTACTATCACTAACATACACCCAGTTATACACCCATTTATGGGAAGACTCTCTTTTGGTGCATGGTAGTTGCATCAAAATTGGGAAAGAATGTCATACATTCCACAATCAAGCACCAAACCTTGAACATCACAAAATTATTAATTATTTAAGAAAGGATTGACTTTGAAAGTTATGATAGAAAACAACGCATTATCCAAGATCCAACTTACTCACTGACTCTCAAAAGTAAATAAAATATAGAAAGTCGAAAGGTATTCAAGGCATGTTATAAGAAAAAGAAAACTACTTTTCAAGTATCACAAACACATCACAGACCTGATTCAGTATTCCACACTTGCAGTAGCAGCAACAAAGCCAAATCTTAGATCACATCTTGAATTGACCAAAACATTACTTAGTTTAATGGTCACCTTTACAACATGAGAACAACAAAATAAGAACAAATTTAAAATTTGCAAAAAAAAAATCCCAAACTTTAATCCCAATGCACAAACCCACCACAAACTGAATCATAAAAATCAAACCCACTTCTCAGTTTACCCTAATCTTTCAAATTCACAATCTCAAAGACCAATGTGATTCAATTCTAAAGAAAAAAAATATATAAAAAGAGTACATTGTGTTCATTGAGGATATAATCGAATCCCTCACATCAGGTAAGCTAATCTGGAGACAAAAAGTACTAATTCACAATCCTGAAGAAACTCGACAGGAAATTTCTTTACAACTCAGTGTCAAACATTTATACACACACATATAAATTATACTCAACAGGTGACATGTTCCATGCTTACTGTATTAGTCTCAGACATGCAATTGAATCTCCCAAGCCATCCCAAGGTTCTTTAAATAGAGCAGTCTACCTACAGAAGGGCTCAGTTCAGGCAGAAACTCAATTGAGGGTAAATAAAAAGTTCAGCATAAAATATATATTATCTATTTTGTATTATAATTTGTTTAATATAATCATGAAAGAGCCCCAAGGTCTTGTTCACTTGTTGGATAAGAGTCTTTATTATTGGTCTCCATGTGAATGTAACTCCCCTCCATAATTAGGCTCCCATGGATATGCAAAAAATGCATTAGTTCTAATTGGCAGCAAAGATAAACCTTGAAATGATTTGATAGTCAGTCATATAAACAAAATTTATCTGTCTACCAATATGAATTTTGGAACCTAAGGCTAGAAAATAAAATGGAAGCAAGGGAAGATTTCATGTTATGAAAGAGACTGTCACTGCTCCTTATAATTATCTGCTATGCAGAAATTATAGTACTGTAAAATTTAACACAAAGGAAAAGCTATTAAATTAGTATCTTCTATGCAGAAACTATTATTATAGTGTTTGATTTTAATAGGTTTTATGCCATTAACACTAAATCAAGATACTTTGCCATTTACGCCATGAACTAAGTCAAAGATTCAAGTTTGGTATACATCCCATACAATAACTTAGAAGGCCACAAAGTAATGAAGTATATGTCCTAAACTTCCTAAAATGCAGAAATCCAGAATTTCTAGTATGTACGCACCCAGTTATTTGGTTAATTGGAAAATTTAGGAGCAGAATTCAAATCAGAAAATTTTTTAAAATCAAGAAAAATTTAACAACCACAGTATTTAAGTACTCAGCTTGTTCTTTAGAAAAAATAGTAAATCATTCAAATTTACATATTTTGAAACTAATGATTTGTGCACCATACGGCTCAGACATGCAAATTTATATTAGGATGAAAGGGTGAATATCAAATAATAAAAAAACCACTATCTTGTCTAAAAGGAATTTTATCGAACATATGACATTCAACAATAGAGTAAGAGAGTAAACCCATAGGTAGGATGTACAAACTCAGAAAACAGAAACACTAACTTACAGGTAATTCTGAGACCATATTGAATGAAAACTGATATTTTTCACTATAAATTTGATGTATCAAAAGAAGAAAAGAAACAGAAAAAAAGAAAAAGAAAAACACGCACCGTCAAATCATCGCTGTCTCGCTGACCACAGGATATAAAAGAATTTGAAAGAAGCATCACAACCGAAGTTTCTCTATAGAATCTGCAAAGGAAAAAAAAGGAACTCAGCATCATGCAGAAGACCACAGATCCAATTAAAAACAAAAAAACAAAAACAAAAATTGAAGAACTTCTCAACCAGTCAAAACGGCGCCCACTGAAATGGGTTTCAGACACAAAACACCACAAATCCACAGGGAAACATAAAAGGAAAGCGTAAAAACAGAATAAGAAAGACTCACATTGGGTTGTTGTTGGGGCATCGGGTACTGAAGGGTTTAAATAGGAGATTAGGTAGATGAGTGAGGCAAAGGAACAGTGAGCTGCAATCAATTGGGGGAAATTGGTGGTTTAATGGGTAAGAGGAAAAAACAGAGAGGGAGATGAGGAGTTGAAGAAGAGAAAAAGACAGTGGAAAGAGGAAAAAAAAAAAGGATATGAAGAGCCAGGGAGCCCAAGAGCTGACAGAGAGAGAGAGGGATTTATTAGGCATGATTAAGAGGAGACGACGTGTGATAGAGAGCAATTCAGAATAAATTAAAAGAGACGTGAGAGAGAGAGAGTGTTTGTTAAATAGAGGGAAGGATGATATAGACTTATGTGGGTGCAGGGATGCTGATATGGCAGTGTTTGAAGGAGGGCAAAGACTTTCTCTCTGCTTCACCTTTTAATTTATATTATAGATATATATAGATTATTTTGTGTATGGTTTTGTTTTGACATACCTTTGTGTCATGTAAATGCTCTTCAAATATCTTTGCAACTGTGTAATTTTCAAATCCATCATTTAGATTGAATTCATTCAAAAGGAGTTGGAAGATGTATCTTCTTTGTAGAAGTTTTTTCAGATTCTTTGGCATGTCTTCTCCAATATCAATCTGCATATCAACAATTAATTTTATATCATGATCAATAGTTCACAATATTTATATGACTTATTTGATGAGTACCTCTTGATTTTCAGCAAGATTTTTTGCAGATTTGTTTAGAATCTTCTCAGCATCGCGATCAAAGATGACGAAAGTTGTTTTGTCCGTAGCATCTGAAACTTCTATTTTAATCTTGTATCTGTTTTTTTTTTTTTTCAATTCAAGGTAGTTGTTGTGAGATGAATATGGTACGCATTAACTAAAAATGTAAAGAAATCTATGCGACTTTTAGTGTATGTTATCTTACCTTGGGATTGGGTCTTTTGTTTCAGTTTGGCATTTTGCACACCAGAAAGATCCAGACTGCGGTTTCACTTTCTTTCCACAACGCACACATGAAATATAATACCATCCCAATTTTGTATCAATGTTATCTATGGTTGCAATACAGTTGCAGTACACTTCCTGTGATGAACTCTTCAGTTAATATGTTGGACGAATTGTTTTAATATTTTTTAATAAAAATATATATAATGAAATAATGAACAAACCTTTTTTTCAGGATCCCATTCAATGCCTTTGATCTCAGCTATTGTCTTCATAGTCTTTGTAGATGAGTCCTCCTCTGGTATATTTTTTGCACGCTTGGTTGGTATTTCTTGGACTGAATCTTGTATTTGGTCATTTCTAATCAATTTAACAATATTGTTTAGATAACTTCTGTGTACTTATTATTTATATGTTTTTCTTACAAATTACAAAATACATACCTGGCTATTAATTCAGCAACCTCTGGAATTTCTAGATTTACATATATTTTTGTTCCGCTTGTTGATGATAAACAGAATTGGCCTGCATAGCAAATTATATGTGCAATATTTAAATTAAAAAAAAAAACCATATTGATTTGATTAGAAAAGAATATAATGATTTGGAAATTGTATAGAGTAGCATAGTTTAATACATCATTTAGTTATGTTTACCATTAAAAGTCTTCACAATAGTTGAAGTGACAACCGATACAAAAGGTGCTGGATTGTTCTTGTATAAATCTTCATCAATTTTCCATACTGTTGTTCCCCATAGTGACAACCTAATTTCCTTTCCCCTGGTAGATGCAAAATAATTGGCAGTTATTCTTGTTAGTATGCAATATTTATTGTATAAATCATTTGTAAATGTCAATATATAATTATAGTTGTATTATAATAATATTTGTAGTTTTTCTTACTCTTTTAAAAGAAGTTGTAGGTTTCGCACAATTTTTTTAGTGCCATTAACTTGAACATCCTCAACATTTCCAACTGCTGTCAACCTTCCAACAACATCTGTTTATGTGCATTTATATAGTTAGTGTATTTTGCAACATTAAAGTAGGAAGCAACTATGATGGAAGAATTGTGATTTTTTCTTAAGAAAGATTTAGTACCTGTTAAATATGTGAAGTTATAACTTCGACTTGCTATTCCTTCATAGTCCGCAAAATCAAAGTAGTATTGTTGGATGGAAGCAATATTTTCCTTGTACTCAATGATTGTTGTAATGGTCATGAAGAAAATTCTGAAATCATTTCTTACCGCCCGAAATTCTCCTTTAGTAGCATCCACTCTGAAATTCTTGATTGTATAAACATGACTCTCAAGTAGTTGTGGTCTAAAACGTACTGCCTGATTTTGCCGAACAGTTGCATGGATCGGGGTTCCCTAATAAGAATAAGAATGTCAATTTATTGTCCATGTAGTGTTGGTGAAAAAACTCTTCATAGATCATCAGATAATACACATAGAAAATGGTAGTCGGTGTGAACATTTTAAAACATAATAAAAGAAAATAATAATAATTGTATTATTGTTATATACTTACTTCTTCGTCGATTAATATCATATCAAGGCTTATAAACTCATTTGTCTTTGTGTTGATTGCATCCCACATACGAACAACTCTTACCATAATTGTCCAATTGTCTTTGTCCGGTGAGATTTGGCTTAGATGGGTGTAAGACATTGCCATCATTGCTCAATAAAAATAGTATAGCACCTGCTTGCAGTTTGAAAATAAGGAAAAAGACTTAAGTCCTATTCAATCAAATAACAGAGAATAGTAATATTTTTTCATTTAAATAATTAATAATAAAATTAACTAAAATATAAGATAATAAGTAAAGAAATGCACATTTGAGCAAAATTTGCCATATATAAATTGAATGAAATGTGTTTGGTAAGAACTATATGAGCAATAGTTATATGTGCTTAGATAGTGAAGATTATATAACTTACTTTTTCTATTGGTTATTCGTTTATGAACTCTTTTATTAATGTAAGAACCTAAAGGGCTTGACAAACAAATAAAGTATGATCCAGCTGAGCTACTATGTATTCTTTGAAGTGCTAGGCTGAATTTTCCAAAGCCTATTTGAGTTGAGTTCATAGAGTCCGTGTTTGTTCCAGTGTTTCATGTTATATAGCATGTCATGGTGGTCTTATTAATCTTTCTGATTGCCTATGGTGAAACTGATCCTCCTAGAGCATAAGGCCTATAGAACAGTAAAACCCAATTGAGCATTTGAAACTAATTGTGGAAACTTATCTCAACAAAGGTTTTTTCTCTAACTTTTTTTAAATGTAATCAGTTAGTTTAGCCTGTTGCTTACATGGTTTTAGATGCAAATATGCATGTGTACTTTGTTTACTTAATTTTGTTCACAAACTTATACACTGGTTGTTTTGAAGTTAGGTTCAGTGTTGAGTGTCTCATGTCAGGAAACAATGAAACAGCAGCAAGAAAACAGTTTTTCCTACTTCATAAAGATGTATAGTTCTACACTTTTTCACTACAATCTATGCATCTTGCTTGTAATATTTAATTTTTATGACTATGCTGTTTAAAATATGCTACAGGGTGCATGTGGTCAATTATATGACCTGCAAATTCATGTTAAAACTAATAATGATATTATTGTCTTCATTATTTACTTTATATATGTTGGAATTTTTCTTCTGTATTTGAAAAAGAAATGCTTTGGATGCAGGGCCTCGTTACAAAAGAGAGGAAAGAACTTGATCCTTCAGCAGCACCATTTGCTAAAGACCTAAGAGAGATTGAGGGACTTATGCAGGGAGATGGTCTAGTTGAAGTGGTAAATTTTACAGGACTTCTTAGGCTTGTATGATGACTTTTGGAGATTCATTGGTTATAATCCAACTATTTCCATTCCATTTCTCATGATCTTAAGAGACAAACATTATTCCTCTCAATAGCACAATGCCAATACAACAATATATGAAACATATTAGGAAAAGCCTAGTGGTAGTGGATGGAGATAGAAACGTAAAACAGGAAAACAAAAGGAAAAACAAAACTGAAGAAAAAGAAAGATTTTTCTAACCTTTGAAATTTCTTCAGTAATTCTGCTTGTCACTGTTATTGCTTCGCCAGGGAAAAAAGAGAAAGTTGAAATGCACAATAAAGTAATGACAGTTGAAGAAAATATGATAACTACCCAAAAAAAAATTGGAAAAGCCAAACGTTGTTACCGGTGAATCATGTAAATGAGTTTGTCTTACAAAGCACTGCATACTAACACATCAGAAATTAAAATACCCAATTAGTATCTCAGCATTAATCTAACAAAATCTTTAAAATATAATTAAAAAAAAAAACACTACTGGCCTGCCGCCCCTGGCATACACACTCGGCCACTAACGTTCCCTGCCTGAACCACCTGAACTCGTCGTTTGTGGAGATGATCAACGAAGACTCGTTGTTGCCTAGATCCGCGAAAGTCTCCTCGGGTACGGGTTCCGGGTCGGGCTTAACATTGAGGATTTTGGGTTTGGTGTCGGCCTTGACTGGTGAGTGGTAGTTGTTATTATGGTTGTTGTTATGGTTGTTTCTAGAAACCGGCCAAGGATGGTTGTGATCACAGGAGTACGTGACCGTGGTTCAGACGGCGACGTGATCGATCGACCATCGCTGGAGCCGTTGACTCTCCCAGGCAGATCCACCACCGTGGTTCAGGCGGCGACGTGATCGATCGGCCATCGCTGGAGCGGTGGTCGATGATGTAGTGGCCGTTGACTCTCCCAGGCATGAAAACGAACGGGTTTGGGGAGGGCCGGCGCTGAAGGGTTATTTTATTTATTTATTTATTTTAATTATTTTATAAAATTAATGGTGACCGGTTAAAATTAATGGCTGATGTGGCAGCCATGTTAGTGTCACATTAGTTTATATGACATTTGGCAGAACCTCAGTCAAAGGTTTCTGCTTTTATATATATATTGATTTTATTTATTTATATTAGCTAATGGCGCAGTCTAAAAAGGGGAAAGCAAATTGACAAGAATGGCTTAGTTTAAGTAGCAGATTTGCTCAAGAGATGGTGTGATAATACAAATTTTTGTCCTCAGCCTGCTCTTGTAGGAAAAATGGTCTATACTCATGAAATTAGTCAATATTTATTTCTCTCACATGAATTTTATCATGAATTTAATGAATTGAATCCACTATTATATGAAAGAAAGAACCATTACTATTAGATTATTGGAAGAAAATCCAACATCACACTAGAACATAATGAATTATAAAACAGAATAACCTGCTGAGCTTGTCTGTTTTCAATCCATTAACAGAAACTGATTAGCCAACCTTATATAACAATAGATCAAATAGCAAAACCAAATTAAAAAATAAATTCTCAACCCAAAAAAGAGAGAGGAGAATAAGAAGGAAAAAAAATGCCTTCAATTAATTATTTGGTCAGTTTTTAAAAAGCAACACATAATAACATCAATAATCTTCCCTTTGACAAGGATATATTCCTAAGGACACCTTCCTTTTGAAACCCAGTCTTTTCCATAACCCTTTGTGAGGCTTTATTATCCACATTAACAAAGCCTTTCAATCTCTCTATGTACGAAAACTCTTCAAATTCAAACACACTAGAAATAACCATTTTCACTGCCATTGTAGTTATACCTTCGCCCCAATACTGTGATCCTAGAGCATAATAGCGACCCTGATTTGACACATATGAATCCAATTGTATGGTCCTCCAAACATATAGCCCTGTACCATGGATGAGGAATTGCAACTTCCTTAAGATAATCAAAAGTGCATCTTCCCTTTGAGTGTAGTGCCTTAGTCTGCTAGTGCGAATAACTTCATCATCACATGCCCATTCCAAGAAGCCATCCACATCAGATACTTCATAGGGACGTAGTTTGCTTTCCATCTCAGATAATATTTGAACTTGATTTGGGTTGGGTGCGCCAGGCCAATGCAGTAGTGCAACGCTTGGGCGACGCTTAAGAGCCCCAGTAGCAAGCTACTGTGATGGGCTCTCCCCCTCAAGAAATAAATTTAATATCGTGTGGACCGATGGCCCACATATCAGATATTAAACTGATAAGAACAGATACTACACTTGATCTTAGCCAAAAGGCCGAGAAAGGTATGATTTGTACAGAGATTGGCTTCACTTTTTATTTCCTTGCTTTGCTTCCCGCTCCTCTCTCTTATACAATGTGGGACTCCGCGGGATTGAGACCAACAAGAGCAGAAGCACATCTGTGTATCTCTATCTTTACACGATGTTATTGCCATGATACGCTAATACTCTTCACATCAAAAGTGAACTACAACGGGAGACAGCAAGAATCAATAGGGTCCCCACATTCTGAGTACACCATTGGCACATAAAGTGGTTCGGTGGCTTACTGCACTTCCTAGCATTGGAACGAGGAAGATGTCTTGGCGTATGCTATCTTTTGCAGGCTTAAAAAGTTAAAAGTTAAAACCATTGCATTTGGTGGCAAACGTCACACATCAACAAAACAATCAAACCGATTAACTAACTCATCATTTTTCAAGTACAGTGGAAATTCATATGATAATTTCCTCCTTAATGTTAAGTGTTATGCTATGTCGAGTCTAGTTCACTTCTATCCCTCAGTGGCTTGTTGCTTTTCTTAGCATTGAACCAAGATATTTAGTGATTTTAGTCTTTGGTAGACCATTGCATTTAGTGGCAAATGCCAAACATAAGTGAAACCAAACCACATAAGACTCGACTCAAAACCACTTTTCAAGTTGTTAGGAAGAAAATCAATATTGTACTGGTAAGTGGAGATGTTTGAGATTAAGGAGAACCACATTAAGGACTTTGGCTGAGCTAGAGCCGAGAGGGAAAGCCTAATTCACCCTGTCACAATGTTTGGACTTGCGAAAAAGGATAATAAAAAAACGTACTCACTGGATCAGGGACTGACCTGTGGAGATTGATCTCGGATTCTCTGAAAATTAAGTGGACTAAAGATAAATGTAATAAAAGGTGGATAAGGTTTGGTTACAGACGAGTTCGTAGCCGGTTTACTATAACCTACTACGTGGCAGCTTATAAAACTATCCACATGTATTATTTAAAGAAGTCACATGACTCATTAAATAAGTCATGTGACTAAAGTACACGTGGATGATCTTATTAGTTACCACGTAGTGGGTTGCAGTAAACTGGCTACAAACCAGCTTGTAGCTAAACTCTATCCATAAAAGGTTGTGAATGAGGATTTTATGTTACCCTTTTACTTTGTAAATGCAAGGGTATTTCTAAGCTAGATTTGGTGGGAGATGAGGTTGGTAGGCTCGAGTTGAGTATTTTGACATCTCCTCTTTGATTTATTTATTTATTTATTTTTTTTGGGTGGTAAAAATCAGAGTATTGAATACAAGATAAGATGGAAGTAGTAACCAGATAATCTCCTCTTTGATCTTGGTGGATTAGGCATGTTAGAGCATCTTTCCCTAATTCTATAGGCTAGAAAAACCTTTATGTCTTGTCGGATTTAATGCTCTCCCCTTTTGTAAGTAAGGACATTACATGAGGATTGAAATAGACTAAGGTCATTTTGAGGCTTCTTGGAGAAGACGCCCCTTGAGGGGTGAGTAGCACATTTGAACATCAAACACTTGACTTTAGGGAAGGTTTTTGAAGACCAACTTGGTTTTGGTGCTGTTTAGAAACCTGAACACTAATTTGCATATGACCCATCCAATACTAAAATATTGAAATTCATTTTGTTTTTGTTTTTGATTTTATTTGTCGGTTAAGAAGCATGAAGCTTACATTTTGATGGGCTGTTCATTATTACCTAAGATGGGCGAGAATAATTAGTCACTTATTTTAATAATCATTAACTAGAGTGCATCCAAGCTACAACATATTAGTTTTGTATCAAAACTTTTTTTCTTAAAAATCCAAAAGGTAGAGAAAAGTATGTTAAACCGGTTGCTTTGGATTTGCATCCAAACTCAGATATTTGGAGGAAAAAAAAAAATCACAATTAACAATTTTCTTGATAAGTGTGCGTGGGTAAAATTTTGGGAACACAATGGAATCGTAGCAAGGACTTTGATTTCAACCAAATTGTGATGGACCGTCCTAATCGAACTGGTCACTTGTTAAAAATGAATACTTATAACTAACCAAGACCACATTAGGCTTCGATGGTTAAGTAAAAAAAACTAGTTGAAAAGTAAAAAACGACCTGAGTTACAGTGCATAGAGCTTGCATTGCATACCTTATTATGTAGAGGTATTTATAAAGAATGGAGGAGAGATTTTTGACAGGAAATCTATCTAAAACCAGAGGAGGAATTTTTTGTGTCTGCAAAATTAGTGGCAGAAAGCCTACAAGGATGATGGATGCTAATAAAGATATAACATATATTAGAATTAGGTATATATTATATATATATATATATATATATATATATAAATATTTAATATTTGTGTGATTGGTCGTTGTTAAATTATTATTCCACATTGTTAATTACCGAGGGGTCTAAACCAAATCTGTTTCCAGATTTTTCACATTACTTTTGTGCTTGGTCTTTGGCTCCTTATGGCCAAGCTTTTCCAAGGTGGGGGATATAATCCTAATCACACAAGCAACTTTCAGCATCAAGTTAACCTAAACGAATTATTATAACAATTTTATTTATTTATATTGGATAATGGGGGGCAAAGAAGTCTAAAAAGGGGGAAAGCAAATTGACAAGAATGGCTTAGTTTAAGTAGCAGATTTGCTCAACAGATGGTGTGATAATACCAATTTTTGTCCTCAATAAGCTCTTGTAGGAAAAGTATTCTATACTCCGAGAATTATTTAATATTTATTTCTCACATAAATGATGAATTTATGAATTGAACCCACTATTATATGAAAGAAAGAATCATTACTATTACAGTATAGGAAAGAAATCCAACATCACACTAGAACAGAACGAATTATAGAACAGAACAATTAAGCCTGCTGAGCTTGTCTCTTATCAAGGCATTAACAGAATATGATTAGCCAACCTTATAACAATAGATAAAATAGCAAAACCAAATTAAAAAATAAATTCTCAACCCAAAAAAGAGAGATGAGAATAAGACGAAGAAAAAAATGTCTTCAATTAATTATTTGGTCAGTTTTTAAAAAGCTATACATAATAACATCAATAATCTTCCCTTTGACAAGAATATATTTCCTAAGGACACCTTCCTTTTGAAACCCAGTCTTTTCCATAACCCTTTGTGAGGCCTTATTATCCACATTAACAAAGCCTTCCAATCTCTCTATATCCGGAAACTCTTTAAATTCAAACACACTAGAAATAACCATTTTCACTGCCATTGTGGTTATACCGTTGCCCCAGTACTTAGATCCTAAAGCATAGCTGATTTGCCCTCTACATCTCTCATTACTAGACCCTGGTTTGACACAAATGAATCCAATTGGACGGTCTTCGAAACATATAGCCCTGTACCATGGATGAGGAAATGCAACTTCCTTGAGATAATCATGTGCATCTTCCCTTGAAGTGTAGTGCCTTAGCCTGCTCGTTCGAATTACTTCATCATCACATGCCCATTCCATGAAGTCATCCACATCAGATAATTGATAGGGTCGTAGTTTGACTTCCATTTCAGATAATATTTGGGCTTGATTTAGTGGGGTGTGCCAGGCCCTAGCAATAGTGCAACGCTTGGGCGACGATTGAGAACCCCAGTAGCAAGCAACTGTGGTGGGCTCTCCCCCTCAAGAAATAAATTTAATATCGTGTGAGCCGATGGCTCACATATCAGATATTAAACTGATAAGAACAGATACTACACTTGATCTTAGCCAAAAGGCCGAGAAAGGTATGCTTTGTTAGTAGTCTTATTAACCCTTTTATTCCTCAGCTTTGCTTATCCCTCCTCTCTTTTAGACTATGTGGGACTCGGCGATTGAGACCAACAAGAGCAGAACGCCAAGTACATTGGCATAGGATTCCATTTGCACATAAAGTGGTTCTTTAATCCATAGGAAGTCATCAACAGTAGAGAGCTTGAATGGACGCAAGGAAATTAGTCAGAAATCCATTGAAACTAACACTTAATTAGAAGTTAGAAATAGTTCCAGGTTCAATTGGATTCATCAGGCATATATTAGTGGCATAAGGTGGATTTTTAAGTAAAAGCCAAGAATGTGACTGGCCCCACGGCCATATACTGTTAGACATTGAACCTTCCTTGTAGCAGACAATTGGACATTATCATTCTAAGATGCAACTAGCATTCTTGACAAACCGATAATTTAACTGGAGAATTGGAAATATACATCGTGTACTTGTGATCAATTCATAATTTTCCTTGGGTAAATATGACATATGAATGGGTAGAAAACAAATAACAAACAAACACATTATGAAAATATAGTAGTGGCTCTAAAAATCAAGCTGAAGGTTGGAGAAGGGAAAGTTCAAGGCATAAAATCAGTAGATAAAAGACTATACATGAGCTATACCTCCACAATGTACCTTCCTTGAGGAACCCAAGTTTGTCCAGCACCCCCTGAAAAGCCTTGTTCTCTACCTCAACCAAAGCTTGTAGGCTCGTAGCCTAATTACATCTGGCCACTATCTTGGAATTCTTTTAACCCTTC
Organism: Fagus sylvatica; assembly: GCA_907173295.1. NCBI lineage: Eukaryota > Viridiplantae > Streptophyta > Magnoliopsida > Fagales > Fagaceae > Fagus > Fagus sylvatica. The sequence goes on from OU015772.1 coordinate 6,794,874, forward strand.
ATTGATGGCCATCTTCACTGCTCTAGTTGCTATACCATGCCCCCAGTACTCAGCAGATAAGGCATGCCCAACATCTGCCCTGCATTGGTCATCACCTGATTGTGGCATGATGATCACAAATCCAATTGAACGGTTGTCTATGCATATGGATCTACAATAAGGGTGTGGAATGCAATAGTCTTTAATACAAAGTTGTAAATACCGTTTCGGCACCCGTTTCTTGGTCATTGGAATGGAATATTTGGGCAGGGCCAGCCCTGGGGTAAGCCCAGCAAGCCCCTGGGCTAGGGCAACCCCCCACCCCAGGGCAACCAATTGGGAAAAAAAAAAATTATTAGAGGGAAAAAAATATATATTTAAAAGACAAATAAAAAATAATCATAAAACGGGAGGACCGAAAAAAAATTTTGAGGGCAAAAATAAAAATTAATCATATAAACTGGAAGAACAAAAAAAAACTAGAGGGCAAACATAAAAATTAATCATAAACCGGAAGAACAAAAAAAAAATTTAGAGGGAAAAAATAAAAATTAATCATAAACGGGGAGCATAAAAAAGATATTTAGAGGGCAAATATAAAAATTAATCAGAGAACATCCCACAATCCAGCAGATCTAAGCTATAATCCAACACATAACCAAATCTAAATCCAACAATAAAATATCACAACATACATAACCGGCAAAACACGCTACCAAACGCGTGAAAAAAAAAATCCCCAAATTCACAGAAAAATCCCAAATCCCTACACAGCTACACCAACATTTCAACAAGGCAACAAATCACCTAAGATTCCAGTAACCACCGGTCCACCTTCTGCCAGCACAAAGAACATCCCACAGACCAGCATCTCACGCGGATTTGTACCGTTATTTGCTCTTCGGTGAGGTCTCAGCTTGCTCAGCTAGTAGCCAGCCACCATCGGTCCGCCACGCTGCCCATACAGGAAGAAAGAGAGCTGCGCACGGTGGCATCTCACGCTGTCACACGGCATGCGCAAGCCTCACGGCTTTTCCGGTATTTCTCTCTCTCTCTCTCTCTCTCTCTCTCTCTCTCTCTCTCTCTCTTAGATATGGTGTTTTGAAATAATGAAATATGAGATAGGCAGATAGCTCTGCTTTAATGCTTTTACTCTTTTACTGGGCCACTGGCTCAGTTTTGTTTTTATGCACAATTTTTATTTTTATTTTATTATTATTATTATTATTTTTTTTTCGGTGGATAACTATGCACTGATGCACATATGCCATTACTTTAATGGCTTTACTGGGGCTGGGGTCCGAAGTGGTGGGTCAATGATTCAGTTCAGTGCATGTGCACTGATTGTTTGGTTTAACCTTTTTTTTTCTTAATTGTTTTTTATAAATATATTATGATTTGTGTGAGTGCTATACTGTAGTGTTTGTGTTTGTGATTATTTATTTTATATTTATTTGAGATTTTGAATGTTATGTTATTGAATTATTTGAGATTTTGAATGTTGTGTTATTAATTATTTATTTGAAACCTTAAATATTATGTTGTTGTATGCGAATATTGTGTGATTGAGTATTTATTTAAGACTTTAAATGTTGGCATGTGTGGTGTGTTGTGTTTGTATTGACCAAATATTGTAGACTTGTAGTGTTATTTTTATTCTTTGGATGAGAGTGTTGCGCATTAAATTTATTTGTCTGTGTTGTGTTTTTATTTTTATTTTTTTATGGGAGCGTAATAGTGTTATTAACACTAAAACGTTTTTTATTTAAAAACTATTAAACCTAAAATAATATTAATATGTTTAGTTTAGATTTTTAGGAGTGTAGTATAATTTTTTATTATTTGAACGAGATTGTAATATGATCTCAATTGAGAATGACTATTTGGATAAGCTAAATTACGATGACTTGATTGAAGAATTTGTTTCAAAAAATGCAAGGAGAAGTAAATTTCTTAGAGTCGGATTGTGATAATTATAAAGCACCATGTTGGAATATATAAATGCCCATTCTTAGTCTCCTGTAAATATGTTTATAAGGAGCTCATTGTAAATACAATATTATATAATAAAAATATAGCCGTCAAGGGCTTTTGTGTGTGGATGTAGGTCTTCATGACCGAACCACGGTATTTTTTTGTTTCCACTCTCTCTACTCTCTACTATTATTGCTTTCTATTTTCCTACACACCATAACCGGTTAAAAGTACAATGTAACCCTGATTTTGTATAAATTTTTTTTTTTGGACTTTATGTTATTTTTTTAATATTAAATAATAAGTAGGGCAACCAAAATTAGGACAGGGCAACCAAAATTAGGTCGGGCTGGGCAACCCTACTCTCGGGGCCACCCCTGATTGGGTAACGGTCAATACCGGCGTTCCGTTTCGGGTTTACCGCAAATATATATATATATATATATATATAACACATTTTTAATACCATATAAAATTATCAACTCTAAACAAGTAAAATCAAATAATACAAATTCTTAAGTCTTAATATCACATAACAACTCAAAAAAAAAAAAAAAATTAGGTTTTTGATTTAGGTTAGACAAAAAATATATATATATATATATATATATATATATATATATATATATATATATATATATATATATATATATATATATAAAACATTTTTAATACCATATAAAATTATCAACTCTAAACAAGTAAAATCAAATAATACAAATTCTTAAGTCTTAATATCACATAACAACTCAAAAAAAAAAAAAGGTTTTTGATTTAAGTTAGACAAAAAAAAAAAAAAAAACTTAAAAGTGTACTGGTCGGAATTGATATTTCGCCCGAAATAGCCGGAATGACCCGGTATTTTATTTGAGGTGGAATAGGTGGTACCTGCATACCGGTACGAGATATTCCGCTTGTTCCGGCCGGAACTGAACGGTATCACCAACTATGCTTTAATATAAAAAAAAATAAAAAATTGCTTATTGCTTGGTGAGGGAATGGATTGGATGAAAGATCATGAGGAGACACTTTTTGTTACAATACCCAATGTGGAGTGAGAGATGTTAGAAATTGGGTCAGTTTAAATCGATCCATGCCCCATGGGTTATCTGATTAGTGGGGATTTGAGTTTGATCAATTTATACCGAAGATTATCTTGATAAAAGTTGACAAGATAAGTTGATGAGTGGTTATTAATAAGACTCGTCATGTTGTAGAACTTTCCATCCATTTATCTATATATCTCCCTATATTAGTTAGAGAACTAATGAATTAAGAAATTAATTAATGGAAGTTAGAGAGATAGAAAACATACTTAGAATTTTCTGTGAGTACTCATCTCTTTTGTGCTATCTCTCAGGGTCACCATCAATAAGTACCATAGGATTAGATTGTTGAAGATAGACTCTAAGTAGCCTTTAGAGCTCTATGAAAGTGTTCCAAAGCTCGTGAGGTCGTGTGGAGAGAGTTTGTAAAACAAGCGAAGAAGAGATTCAGGTTTTGTGTGTGACTTGATTTCCTAAGAGTTAAGTGAATCTAAGCCTATTTTTACTTGTAACTATTCTTAATTTTCTCATAAGAAACTTTTATACCTCTTTAGAACCCACCTAATTAATAAGTGTTTATCATGTTTATACATATAAAAATAAATAACATATGTTTATACTTATGTACTTATAAAATGAAATAGTTTACCTCGAAACTGGTTTGGATGACTCTTCTTCCAACCTATTAGGTGACAATCAAATAGATCATCCACGTGTAATTTTAGTCAAATAACATTTTTAATGAGTCATGTCACTTAATTAAATAACACACATAGATAGTCTATTTAAGTGACACGGAGTAGGTTGAAGGAATTTTTCTTTAAATTAGTTTGGAAGTAAACTCTGTCCTTTATTAAAATAACACACACACACACACACACATATATATATAGTAATTTAAAAAAAAACACAATTCATTATTGAGATAAATGAAAGCTTACAAAAATATGGATTTATTAACAATTTCCTCCAACTTGTCATCCAACCTGCTATCGCACCGACGCTTCCTCCAAAACCCCGTAAGCGATATATTGGGTATGATATTCGAAATCCATCCTGAAAAATAGTAGTTACATAACCTTACGTCTCCCAAAACGACTGATGATAAATAAATTAATAAATTTGACTCTACATCTTCCAAATAAACGTATAACAATGCAATTCATCTATCCTCCCATGACCTTATGTCTTCCAAAACGGTTGAAAATAATAAATTGATACAAGACTCATTATTAAACACGCAGAAGGCCAAAAGTTCAAATCGTTGAAGTAACATGTTTTGTTTAAATAAAAGAAAGTAAAGAAAAACAAAATGTTTTAATGATCAAGCTTGAAAAAAATAATAATTAAAAAAAAATTGTAACCAGCTATATTTAAAGCAAATAACAAATAATACATTCAATATCAATTTTAAAAAAAAAAAAATTAATATCAAACTTAGATTTATGATATACATTCTAAATATTAACCAATAATACTTCTTCTTCTTCTTCTTTTTTTAAGTACAAATGATATACATTCAATTTTGTGAATTTAATAGAGTATAATTTATGGTATCGACTCCACGTTTTCTATGACAAAGATATGAGCCCAAAATATCCATATTATTTATATATATAAAAGAAATGCTAAAGATACAACAACAATACTAAATGAAGTATGATAAAAAAAAATTATTTTTGTGATTTGTGATGCACGAATTTTCATTTGCATCAACACTACTAAACATTATCTATTAAATGCTTGCTTACTTGTAATTTATCTTAATTTTCACATAAGAAACTTTTATTCATTTTTCCAATCCACTTAATAAATGTTTATGTGGAAAGCTTATTAACATATGTTTATACTTTGTTTTTTTATATGTTTATACTTATGTATTTATAAAATAACATTTAAAAAAAAATATTTTGAAGAATTCAAAAATGTAATACATTGTCAAAATAAATAAAAGCATAGAATAATTTTAATTTATCAACATTCTCCCCATAGATCAGCAAAAAAGGCTCCAACCTCAACCAAACCAATCTGGCAACATATTTTGGCTCTCATTGCCCTTAGCCGTACGAATTTTGCTAATCCTATTTCAATTGCCATAACGATAACTCAACCCGTGAAATGTAAGCTCTAATTAAAAGACAATAGTGAGGACTTGGTAATATTTATGAAATGATAGAAGTGATAAGCAGTGTTAGCTGCTAGGTCTTCCAATGTAGAGAGTGAATTTTATATAAAATATGAATTATAATTATAGTAGTATAATATTGATATTTTTTCAAGAAATGCAATAAAATTTGGACAACACAGTCAACACTATTTGTTTTGTTTTTATTTGTTCACACATTGTTAGGTTAAACTACGACAGATGAACTGCAGTACATAATGGAACTGCAACATTACACAGATATACATAACCAAAATCTTGAGTAATATTAACTACCAAAGTAGATGCCAACAAACTTCACAAGAAATGATATGATAATAATGTTTGGAATTGGAATACATTTCCCATACAAGAAACTTCTGCTTTAAAGATCTCATATCTGGAATAGCTTCTCCTCATGGAATTTTTATTTTACTTTTTTATAATCTGGATTGTTTTTTCTATCTTGTTTGAATTACAATTTATCTAACTTTAATCGTAAACTTCACAGGTCTATCAGACTATCATGGATTTTGTGTTGGTTTTGAACTAAGTTTGAAAATAGTTTTTGTGTTGGTCTTGTTGGAGATGAATTTCCTGGCTGTTGTGACAAAGTGACAAAGTAAGAAATATCGCTCACAATAGGAAAAGAAGAGTTGAAAGAAGAGGATTAAGACTAAGGGCATAGCTTGTAATCAGTATCAGTCACAACATACTATCTGTTACTAAGAAGCTATAGATAAACATGTCTATGATCTCTCCTTTGTAAAACCCATACTTTCTTAACAACCATTCTTTGAGAAACCCAACATTTTCTAGTACCTTTTGAGACCCCTTATTTTCTACCTCTACCTTAGCTTCAATCCTCACCAAATCTGGGAACTCTTTGAACACCTTAGAAACGGCTATCTTCAATGCAGTGGTGACTATCCCTTGCCCCTAGTAATCTATGCCCACAACAAAACTAATGTGTGCTCTGCATCTGTCATTGCCGGATTTTGGCATGATTGAAACGTAGCCAACCGAACATTCATCCAAACATATGGACCGGCGTCAAGGATGGGGTATGGCAACCTTCTCAAGATATGTCAATGCTTCTTCCCTAGAGGTTATGGTGTCCCATCTAAGATACCGTGTTACTCTATCATCACTAGCCCATTTAAGGAAGTCATCGACATCAGTGAGCTTGAATAGACGCTGGGAAATTCGTGAGGAACTCATTGAAACTAACCCGTAATTGGAAGTTTGAAATAGTTCTAGGTTCATTTGGATTCATCAGCCATATATATATAAGAGGCATAAGCTGGATTTTTAAGCCAAGAATGTCACTGGTCCCCTCTGGCCATATACTTTTAGACATTATCATTCCAGGACACAAAGAGCACTTCTTGACAAGCTGAAAAAATTGAATGGAAATATTTCATGTACCAGACAAATTTGGTAGTGGCCTCAAAAATTAATCGAAACACAAGCCATAAAGTGACTCGTTTTGCCACTCAGGAACTTCACACCAGCACAGAAAATTGCCTAACCGAATAGTTGGCGCCATTTATGTTGTATCAAACTATGGCTCATCCAAAATACTTGTAATAACTTTGAACTCGATTTGGTGGGGTGCGCCAAGCCCGTGCTTTAGTGCAACGCATGGGCGACGCTTAAGAGCCCCAGTAGCAAGCTACTGTGGTGGGCTCTCCCCCCAAGAAATAAATTTAATATCGTGTGGGCCGATGGCCCACATATCAGATATTAAACTGATAAGAACAGATACTACACTTGATCTTAGCCAAAAGGCCGAGAAAGGTATGATTTGTTTTGAATCTTATTTTCCATTTTATACCTAACCTTATTTGCTCATCTCTTCTCTTTCACGGTGTGGGATGAGAGAAATTTTCATAATTGTTTGATGTTGTTGCTATTGTAGCTTATTCCCCTTGGCATCCAGATTCTTTGATTTTTTCTTTCAGCCGATACGTTTCACATCAAATGTAAAGGTAGCTTTCAATGTGAGCAAATAGTGAACTAGAATGGGTCACAACGAGAATACTTAGTCTCCCTCGTTCATCAGCACAATCTTCTCTAGTACACCGAGTCCATGGCATCTACATTCCAAATACACATAAACTGCCTCCTCACCCATTCCTATCCAATACACCTTGCTGGCAAGTGGCAACCGTTTGTCTCTTTTATACTCCAGTGGCTTGCTGCTTTTCCTAGCGTTGAACTAGGATATTTAGTCTTTGGTAGACATTTGGTGGCAAATGCCAAACATCAGTGAAACCAAACCAAATAAGTCTTAACTCAAAACCACTTTTCAAGTTTTGAGGAAGAAAATCAATATTGTACTTGTAAATGGAGATGTCCGAGATTAAGGATAACGACATTAAGGACTTTGGCACCGTTGGAGCTAGGAGGGAAAGCTTAAATATTCACCCCGTTAGAATGTTTGGATTTTTGAAAAGGAACAAGAAACATACTCACTAGATCATGGACCAAACTATGGAGTTTGATCTCGGGTCCTCAAAAGATTAAGTCATTAAAGATAAACGTAATAAATTAAGGTTGTAATTGAGATTTTTATGTTATTATTTTCTTTTGTAAATGCAGGGATAATTATAAGTTGGATCTGGTGACAGAGGAGGTTGGTAGACTCTTGAGTTGATCGTTTTGAAATCTTCTCTTTATCCCTAGGTTGGTGGATTGGACATGCTGTCAGGGCATCTTTCCCCAAGTCTATAGGATGAAAATGCCTTTATGTCTTATAGCATTTTAATGCTCTCCCCTTAGTAGATAATGGCATTACAGGCAGATTGACATAAGGTCCTTCCGAGGCTTCTTAGAGAAGACACCCCTCGAAGGGTGAGTAGCACGTCCGAACATCAAACGCTTGACAATGGGGAAGGTTTTGGAAGCCCGACTTGCTTTTGGTGCTGTTCAGAAACCTGAACACAAATTTACATCTGACCCCTCCAATACTAAAATATTGAAATTCATTTTGTCTTTTTTTTTTGGGGGGGTTAAGAAGCAGCAATCTAACAGTATCTTGATGACCGTTGTTCATTGTTACCTAAGATGGGTGAAAATAATTAGTCACTTATATTTGGACGAAAAAATCACAATTAATGATTTTTTTAATAAGTATGCTTGGGTGAAATTTAGGGGACATGATGGAATCATAGTAAGGAATTTGATTTCAACCGAATTGTGATAAACCCTCCAAATTGAACTAGTCATTTGCTAAAGAATAACTCAGAGTCAGACCAACCAAGACCACCTGGAGGGTGTGGTTAAGGAGACTCTAATGGTTAAGTCAGAAAGTAGTTGAAAAGTGAAAATGATATGGTTACGATGATATGGATGAAGTAGTAGATATATTTGGTAGGAAATCTCCCTAAAACCCGGAGAGTATTTTCCCCTCTTCCTCATTTATTGATTCTTTATCTTGATTTGCTTCTACACTTTAATATCTAAGCCTAGATCATAGAATCCTATTTTATCTACCCATATATATATTTTCAATCTCATTTGTGAGCAAAGTGTGAGTTTGAAATTACAAAACCAAAGTCTAATGAGTTTTACTGAGAAAAATCTTCAAGAGGTTTTAGTTCAGAGGACAAGAGGATTCCAGGGATTCTTGGATTGCTGCGGTAGGGAGGCAAGTTGGGATTGCTGATATTGTAACTGTGTCATAATATAATATGTTGAGTATATTGTGGAATATATTCATTTGCGATTATATTTATTTGTTGTTTTTAATATTTGTGTGATTAGCCATTGTTAATTATTATTCCACATTGTCAATTACCGAGGGGTCTAAACCGAATCCGTATCCAGATTTTTCACATTACTTTTGTGCTTGGTCTTTGGCTCCTTATGGCCAAGCTTTTCCAAGGTGAGATATAATCCTAATCACACAAGCAGCTTTCTGCATCAGTTTTACCTAACCGAATTATTATACCAATTTTATTTATTTATATTAGCTAATGGGGCAGTCTAAAAAGGGGAAAGCAAATTGACAAGAATGACTTAGTTTAAGTAGCAGATTTGCTCAAGAGATGGTGTGATAATACAAATTTTTGTCCTCAGCCTGCTCCTGTAGGAAAAATAGTCTATACTCATGAAATTAGTCAATATTTATTTCTCTCACATGAATTTTATCATGAATTTAATGAATTGAATCCACTATTATATGAAAGAAAGAACCATTACTATTAGATTACTGGAAGAAAATCCAACATCACATTAGAACAGAATGAATTGTAAAACAGAATAACCTACTGAGCTTGTCTGTTTTCAATCCATT
>OU015772.1:6804415-6909415 GCA_907173295.1 Fagus sylvatica
GGCGACGCTTAAGAGCCCCAGTAGCAAGCTACTGTGATGGGCTCTCCCCCTCAAGAAATAAATTTAATATCGTGTGGACCGATGGCCCACATATCAGATATTAAACTGATAAGAACAGATACTACACTTGATCTTAGCCAAAAGGCCGAGAAAGGTATGATTTGTACAGAGATTGGCTTCACTTTTTATTTCCTTGCTTTGCTTCCCGCTCCTCTCTCTTATACAATGTGGGACTCCGCGGGATTGAGACCAACAAGAGCAGAAGCACATCTGTGTATCTCTATCTTTACACGATGTTATTGCCATGATACGCTAATACTCTTCACATCAAAAGTGAACTACAACGGGAGACAGCAAGAATCAATAGGGTCCCCACATTCTGAGTACACCATTGGCACATAAAGTGGTTCGGTGGCTTACTGCACTTCCTAGCATTGGAACGAGGAAGATGTCTTGGCGTATGCTATCTTTTGCAGGCTTAAAAAGTTAAAAGTTAAAACCATTGCATTTGGTGGCAAACGTCACACATCAACAAAACAATCAAACCGATTAACTAACTCATCATTTTTCAAGTACAGTGGAAATTCATATGATAATTTCCTCCTTAATGTTAAGTGTTATGCTATGTCGAGTCTAGTTCACTTCTATCCCTCAGTGGCTTGTTGCTTTTCTTAGCATTGAACCAAGATATTTAGTGATTTTAGTCTTTGGTAGACCATTGCATTTAGTGGCAAATGCCAAACATAAGTGAAACCAAACCACATAAGACTTAACTCAAAACCACTTTTCAAGTTGTGAGGAAGAAAATCAATATTGTACTTGTAAGTTGAGATGTTTGAGATTAAGGAGAACCACATTAAGGACTTTGGCTGAGCTGGAGCCGAGAGGGAAAGCCTAATTCACCCTGTCACAATGTTTGGACTTGCGAAAAAGGATAATAAAAAAACGTACTCACTGGATCAAGGACTGACCTGTGGAGATTGATCATGGATTCTCTGAAAATTAAGTGGACTAAAGATAAATGTAATAAAAGGTGGATAAGGTTTGGTTACAGACGAGTTTGTAGCCAGTTTACTACAACCTACTACGTGACAGCTTATAAAACTATCCACATGTATTATTTAAAGAAGTCACATGACTCATTAAATAAGTCATGTGACTAAAGTACACGTGGATGATCTTATTAGTTACTACGTAGTGGGTTGCAGTAAACTAGCTACAAACCAGCTTATAGTTTATAAAAGGTTGTGAATGAGGATTTTACGTTACCCTTTTACTTTGTAAATGCAAGGGTATTTCTAAGCTAGATTTGGTGGGAGATGAGGTTGGTAGGCTCGAGTTGAGTATTTTGACATCTCCTCTTTGATCTTTTTTTTTATTATTTATTTATTTTTTTTTTTGGATAAAAATCAGAGTATTGAATACAAGATAAGATGGAAGTAATAACCAGATAATCTCCTCTTTGATCTTGGTGGATTAGACATGTTGTTAGAGCATCTTTCCCTAATTCTATAGGCTAGAAAAACCTTTATGTCTTGTCGGATTTAATGCTCTCCCCTTTTGTAAGTAAGGACATTACATGAGGATTGAAATAGATTAAGGTCATTTTGAGGCTTCTTGGAGAAGACGCCCCTTGAGGGGTGAGTAGCACATTTGAACATCAAACACTTGACTTTAGGGAAGGTTTTTGAAGACCAACTTGGTTTTGGTGCTGTTTAGAAACCTGAACACTAATTTGCATATGACCCCTCCAATACTAAAATATTGAAATTCATTTTGTTTTTGTTTTTATTTTATTTGTCGGTTAAGAAGCATGAAGCTTACATTTTGATGGGCTGTTCATTATTACCTAAGATGGGCGAGAATAATTAGTCACTTATTTTAATAATCATTAACTAGAGTGCATCCAAGCTACAACATATTAGTTTTGTATCAAAACTTTTTTTCTTAAAAATCCAAAAGGTAGAGAAAAGTATGTTAAACCGGTTGCTTTGGATTTGCATCCAAACTCAGATATTTGGAGGAAAAAAAAAAATCACAATTAACAATTTTCTTGATAAGTGTGCGTGGGTAAAATTTTGGGAACACAATGGAATCGTAGCAAGGACTTTGATTTCAACCAAATTGTGATGGACCGTCCTAATCGAACTAGTCACTTGTTAAAAATGAATACTTATAACTAACCAAGACCACATTAGGCTTCGATGGTTAAGTTAAAAAAACTAGTTGAAAAGTAAAAAACGACCGAGTTACAGTGCATAGAGCTTGCATTGCATACCTTATTATGTAGAGGTATTTATAAAGAATGGAGGAGAGATTTTTGACAGGAAATATTTAATATTTGTGTGATTGGTCGTTGTTAAATTATTATTCCACATTGTTAATTACCGAGGGGTCTAAACCAAATCTGTTTCCAGATTTTTCACATTACTTTTGTGCTTGGTCTTTGGCTCCTTATGGCCAAGCTTTTCCAAGGTGGGGGATATAATCCTAATCACACAAGCAACTTTCAGCATCAAGTTAACCTAAACGAATTATTATAACAATTTTATTTATTTATATTGGATAATGGGGGGCAAAGAAGTCTAAAAAGGGGGAAAGCAAATTGACAAGAATGGCTTAGTTTAAGTAGCAGATTTGCTCAACAGATGGTGTGATAATACCAATTTTTGTCCTCAATAAGCTCTTGTAGGAAAAGTATTCTATACTCCGAGAATTATTTAATATTTATTTCTCACATAAATGATGAATTTATGAATTGAACCCACTATTATATGAAAGAAAGAATCATTACTATTACAGTATAGGAAAGAAATCCAACATCACACTAGAACAGAACGAATTATAGAACAGAACAATTAAGCCTGCTGAGCTTGTCTCTTATCAAGGCATTAACAGAATATGATTAGCCAACCTTATAACAATAGATAAAATAGCAAAACCAAATTAAAAAATAAATTCTCAACCCAAAAAAGAGAGATGAGAATAAGACGAAGAAAAAAATGTCTTCAATTAATTATTTGGTCAGTTTTTAAAAAGCTATACATAATAACATCAATAATCTTCCCTTTGACAAGAATATATTTCCTAAGGACACCTTCCTTTTGAAACCCAGTCTTTTCCATAACCCTTTGTGAGGCCTTATTATCCACATTAACAAAGCCTTCCAATCTCTCTATATCCGGAAACTCTTTAAATTCAAACACACTAGAAATAACCATTTTCACTGCCATTGTGGTTATACCTTTGCCCCAGTACTTAGATCCTAAAGCATAGCTGATTTGCCCTCTACATCTCTCATTACTAGACCCTGGTTTGACACAATATGAATCCAATTGGACGGTCTTCGAAACATATAGCCCTGTACCATGGATGAGGAAATGCAACTTCCTTGAGATAATCATGTGCATCTTCCCTTGAAGTGTAGTGCCTTAGCCTGCTCGTTCGAATTACTTCATCATCACATGCCCATTCCATGAAGTCATCCACATCAGATAATTGATAGGGTCGTAGTTTGATTTCCATTTCAGATAATATTTGGGCTTGATTTAGTGGGGTGTGCCAGGCCCTAGCTATAGTGCAACGCTTGGGCGACGCTTGAGAACCCCAGTAGCAAGCAACTGTGGTGGGCTCTCCCCCTCAAGAAATAAATTTAATATCGTGTGGACCGATGGTCCACATATCAGATATTAAACTGATAAGAACAGATACTACACTTGATCTTAGCCAAAAGGCCGAGAAAGGTATGCTTTATTAGTAGTCTTATTATCCCTTTTATTCCTCAGCTTTGTTTATCCCTCCTCTCTTTTAGACTATGTGGGACTCGGCGATTGAGACCAACAAGAGCAGAACGCCAAGTACATTGGCATAGGATTCCATTTGCACATAAAGTGGTTCTTTAATCCATAGGAAGTCATCAACAGTAGAGAGCTTGAATGGACGCAAGGAAATTAGTCAGAAATCCATTGAAACTAACCCTTAATTAGAAGTTAGAAATAGTTCCAGGTTCAATTGGATTCATCAGGCATATATTAGTGGCATAAGGTGGATTTTTAAGTAAAAGCCAAGAATGTGACTGGCCCCACGGCCATATACTGTTAGACATTGAACCTTCCTTGTAGCAGACAATTGGACATTATCATTCTAAGATGCAACTAGCATTCTTGACAAACCGATAATTTAACTGGAGAATTGGAAATATACATCGTGTACTTGTGATCAATTCATAATTTTCCTTGGGTAAATATGACATATGAATGGGTAGAAAACAAATAACAAACAAACACATTATGAAAATATAGTAGTGGCTCTAAAAATCAAGCTGAAGGTTGGAGAAGGGAAAGTTCAAGGCATAAAATCAGTAGATAAAAGACTATACATGAGCTATACCTCCACAATGTACCTTCCTTGAGGAACCCAAGTTTGTCCAGCACCCTCTGAAAAGCCTTGTTCTCTACCTCAACCAAAGCTTGTAGGCTCGTAGCCTAATTACATCTGGCCACTATCTTGGAATTCTTTTAACCCTTCATTGATGGCCATCTTCACTGCTCTAGTTGCTATACCATGCCCCCAGTACTCAGCAGATAAGGCATGCCCAACATCTGCCCTGCATTGGTCATCACCTGATTGTGGCATGATGATCACAAATCCAATTGAACAGTCGTCTATCAATATGGATCTACAATAAGGGTGTGGAATGCAATAGTCTTTAATACAAAGTTGTAAATACCGTTTCGGCACCCGTTTTTTGGTCATTGGAATGGAATATTTGGGTAACGGTCAATACCGGCGTTCCGTTTCGGGTTTACCGCAAATATATATATATATATATATATATATATATAACACATTTTTAATACCATATAAAATTATCAACTCTAAATAAGTAAAATCAAATAATACAAATTCTTAAGTCTTAATATCACATAACAACTCAAAAAAAAAAAAAATTAGGTTTTTTGATTTAGGTTAGACAAAATATATATATATATATATAACACATTTTTAATACCATATAAAATTATCAACTCTAAACAAGTAAAATCAAATAATACAAATTCTTAAGTCTTAATATCACATAACAACTCAAAAAAAAAAAAAAAAAACACTTAAAAGTGTACTGGTCGGAATTGATATTTCGCCCGAAATAGCCGGAATGACCCGGTATTTTATTTGAGGTGGAATAGGTGGTACCTGCATACCGGTACGAGATATTCCGCTTGTTCCGGCCGGAACTGAACGGTATCACCAACTATGCTTTAATATAAAAAAAAATAAAAAATTGCTTATTGCTTGGTGAGGGAGTGGATTGGATGAAAGATCATGAGGAGACACTTTTTTGTTACAATACCTAATGTGGACGAGTGAGAGATGTTAGAAATTGGGTCAGTTTAAACCGATCCATGCCCCATGGGTTATCTGATTAGTGGGGATTCGAGTTTGATCAATTTATACCGAAGATTATCTTTATAAAAGTTGACAAGATAAGTTGATGAGTGGTTATTAATAAGACTCCTCATGTTGTAGAACTTTCCATCCATTTATCTATATATCTCCCTATATTAGTTAGAGAACTAATGAATTAAGAAATTAATTAATGGAAGTTAGAGAGATAGAAAACATACTTAGAATTTTCTATGAGTACTCATCTCTTTTATGCTATCTCTCAGGGTCACCATCAATAAGTACCATAGGATTAGATTGTGGAAGATAGACTCTAAGTAGCCTTTAGAGCTCTATGAAAGTGTTCCAAAGCTCGTGAGGTCGTGTGGAGAGAGTTTGTAAAACAAGCGAAGAAGAGATTCAGGTTTTGTGTGTGAGTTGATTTCCTAAGAGGTAAGTGAATCTAAGCCTATTTTTACTTGTAACTATTCTTAATTTTCTCATAAGAAACTTTTATACCTCTTTAGAACCCACCTAATTAATAAGTGTTTATCATGTTTATACATATAAAAATAAATAACATATGTTTATACTTATGTACTTATAAAATGAAATAGTTTACCTCGAAACTGGTTTGGAGGACTTTTCTCCCAACCCATTAGGTGACAATCAAATAGATCATCCACGTGTATTTTTAGTCACATAACATTTTTAATGAGTCATGTGACTTAATTAAATAACACACATGGATGATCTATTTAAGTGACACGTAGTAGGTTGAAGGAATTTTTCTTTAAATTAGTTTGGAAGTAAACTTTGTTCTTTATTAAAATAACACACACACACACACACACACACATATATATATAGTAATTTTAAAAAATACACAATTCATTATTGAGATAAATAAAAGCTTACAAAAATATGGATTTATTAACAATTTTCTCCAACTTGTCATCCAACTTGCTATCGCACCGACGCTTCCTCCAAAACCCTGTAAGCGATATATTGGGTATGATATTAAAAAATCATCCTGAAAAATAGTAGTTACATAATCTTACGTCTCCTAAAACGGCTGATGATAAATAAATTTGACTCTACATCTTCCAAATAAACGTATAACAATGCAATTCATCTGTCCTCCCAAGACCTTATGTCTTCCAAAACGGTTGAAAATAATAAATTGATACAAGACTCATTATCAAACACGCAGAAGGCCAAAAGTTCAAATCGTTGAAGTAACATGTTTTGTTTAAATAAAAGAAAGTAAAGAAAAACAAAATGTTTTAATGATCAAGCTTGAAAAAAATAATAATTAAAAAAAAATTGTAACCAGCTATATTTAAAGCAAATAACAAATAATACATTCAATATCAATTTTGAAAAAAAAAAAAATTAATATCAAACTTAGATTTATGATATACATTCTAAATATTAACCAATAATACTTCTTCTTCTTTTTTTAAGTACAAATGATATACATTCAATTTTGTGATTGTAATAGAGTATAATTTATGGTATTGACTCCACGTTTTCTATGACAGAGATATGAGCCCAAAATATCCATATTATTTATATATATAAAAGAAATGCTAAAGATACAACAACAATACTAAATGAAGTATGATAAAAAAAAATTATTTTTGTGATTTGTGATGCACGAATTTTCATTTGCATCAACACTACTAAACATTATCTATTAAATGCTTGCTTACTTGTAATTTATCTTAATTTTCACATAAGAAACTTTTATTCATTTTTCCAATCCACTTAATAAATGTTTATGTGGAAAGCTTATTAACATATGTTTATACTTTGTTTTTTTATATGTTTATACTTATGTATTTATAAAATAACATTTAAAAAAAAATATTTTGAAGAATTCAAAAATGTAATACATTGTCAAAATAAATAAAAGCATAGAATAATTTTAATTTATCAACATTCTCCCCATAGATCAGCGAAAAAGGCTCCGACCTCAACCAAACCAATCTAGCAACATATTTTGGCATTGCCCTTAGCCGTACGAATTTTGCTGATCCTATTTCAATTGCCATAACGATAACTCAACCTGTGAAATGTAAGCTCTAATTAAAAGACAATAGTGAGGACTTGGTAATATTTATGAAATGATAGAAGTGATAAGCAGTGTTAGCTGCTAGGTGTAGCTTGCTTCCAATGTAGAGATAACAGTGAATTTTATATAAAATATGAATTATAATTATAGTAGTATAATATTGATATTTTTTCAAGAAATGCAATAAAATTTGGACAACACTATTTGTTTTGAACAAGTAAGAAATATCACTCACAACATACTATCACTCACAATAGGAAAAGAAGAGGATTAAGACTAAGGGCATAGCTTGTAATCAACATCAGTCACAACATACTATCTGTTACTAAGAAGCTATAGATAAACATGTCTATGATCTCTCCTTTGTAAAACCCATACTTTCTTAACAACCCTTCTTTGAGAAACACAACATTTTCTAGTACCTTTTGAGACCCCTTATTTTCTACCTCTAGCTTAGCTTCAATCCTCACCAAATCTGGGAACTCTTTGAACACCTTAGAAACAGCTATCTTCATTGCAGTGGTGACTATCCCTTGCCCCCAGTAATCTATGCCCACAACAAAACTAATGTGTGCTCTGCATCTGTCATTGCCGGATTTTGGCATGATTGAAACGTAGCCAATCGAACATTCATCCAAACGTATGGACCGGCGTCAAGGATGGGGTATGGCAACCTTCTCAAGATATGTCAATGCTTCTTCCCTAGAGGTTATGGTGTATACCGTGCTACTCTATCATCACTAGCCCATTTAAGGAAGTCATCGACATCAGTGAGCTTGAATAGACGCTAGGAAATTCGTGAGGAACTCATTGAAACTAACCCGTAACTGGAAGTCTGAAATAGTTCTAGGTTCATTTGGATTCATCAGGCATATATATAAGAGCCATAAGGTGGATTTTTAAGCCAAGAATGTCACTGGTCCCCTCTGCCATATACTATTAGACAGTTGGACAATATCATTCCAGGACAAATTTGGTAGTGGCCTCAAAAATCAATCGAAACACAAGCCATAAAGTGACTCGTTTTGCCACTCAAGAACTTCAGACCAGCACAGAAAATTGCATAACCGTGGCTCATCCAAAATACTTGTAATAACTTTGAACTCGATTTGGTGGGGTGCACCAGGCCCGTGCTTTAGTGCAACGCATGGGCGACACTTAAGAGCCCCAGTAGCAAGCTCCTGTGGTGGGCTCTCCCCCTCAAGAAATAAATTTAATATCGTGTGGGCCGATGGCCCACATATCAGATATTAAACTGATAAGAACAGATACTACACTTGATCTTAGCCAAAAGGCCGAGAAAGGTATGATTTGTTTTGAATCTTATTTTCCATTTTATACCTAACCTTATTTGCTCATCTCTTCTCTTTCACGGTGTGGGATGAGAGAAATTTTCATAATTGTTTGATGTTGTTGCTATTGTAGCTTATTCCCCTTGGCATCCAGATTCTTTGATTTTTTCTTTCAGCCGATACGTTTCACATCAAATGTAAAGGTAGCTTTCAATGTGAGCAAATAGTGAACTAGAATGGGTCACAACGAGAATACTTAGTCTCCCTCGTTCATCAGCACAATCTTCTCTAGTACACCGAGTCCATCGGCATCTACATTCCAAATACACATAAACTGCCTCCTCACCCATTCCTATCCAATACACCTTGCTGGCAAGTGGCAACCGTTTGTCTCTTTTATACTCCAGTGGCTTGCTGCTTTTCCTAGCGTTGAACTAGGATATTTAGTCTTTGGTAGACATTTGGTGGCAAATGCCAAACATCAGTGAAACCAAACCAAATAAGTCTTAACTCAAAACCACTTTTCAAGTTTTGAGGAAGAAAATCAATATTGTACTTGTAAATGGAGATGTTCGAGATTAAGGATAAAGACATTAAGGACTTTGGCACCGTTGGAGCTTGGAGAGAAAGCTTAGTTCACCCCGTTAAAATGTTTGGATTTTTGAAAAGGAACAAGAAACATACTCACTAGATCATGGACCAAACTGTGGAGTTTGATCTCGGGTCCTCAAAAGATTAAGTCATTAAAGATAAATGTAATAAATTAAGGTTGTAATTGAGATTTTAATGTTATCATTTTCTTTTGTAAATGCAGGGATTATTATAAGTTGGATCTGGTGACAGAGGAGGTTGGTAGACTCCTGAGTTAATCATTTTGAAATCTTCTCTTTATTCCTAGGTTGGGGTTGGTGGATTGGACATGCTGTCAGGGCATCTTTCCCCAAGTCTATGGGCTGAAAATGTCTTTATGTCTTGTAGCATTTTAATGCTCTCCCCTTAGTAGGTAATGGCATTGTAGGCAGATTAACATAAGGTCCTTCCGAGGCTTCTTAGAGAAGACACCCCTCGAGGGGTGAGTAGCACGTCCGAACATCAAACGCTTGACTACAGGGAAGGTTTTGAAAGCCCGACTTGGTTTTGGTGCTGTTCAGAAACCTGAACACAAATTTACATCTGACCCCTCCAATACTAAAATATTGAAATTCATTTTGTCTTTTTTTTTTTTTAATCCAAAAGGCAAAGAAAAGTATCTTAAACCGGTTACATTGGATTTGCATCCAAACTCAATACTTGGAGGAAAAAATCACAATTAATGATTTTTTTAATAAGTATGCGTGGATGAAATTTAGGGGACATGATGGAATCGTAGTAAGGAATTTGATTTCAACCGAATTGTGATGAACCCTCCAAATTGAACTAGTCATTTGCTAAAGAATACCTCAGAGTCAGACCAACCAAGACCACCTGGAGGGAGTGGTTAAGGAGACTCTAATGGTTAAGTCAGAAAACTAGTTGAAAAGTGAAAATGATATGGTTACGATGATATGGATGAAGTAGTAGATATATTTGGTAGGAAATCTCCCTAAAACCCGGAGAGTATTTTCCCCTCTTCCTCATTTATTGATTCTTTATCTTGATTTGCTTCTACACTTTAATATCTAAGCCTAGATCATAGAATCCTATTTTATCTACCCATATATATATTTTCAATCTCATTTGTGAGCAAAGTGTGAGTTTGAAATTACAAAGCCAAAGTCTAATGAGTTTTACTGAGAAAAATCTTCAAGAGGTTTTAGTTCAGAGGACAAGAGGATTCCAGGGATTCTTGGATTGCTGCGGTAGGGAGGCAAGTTGGGATTGCTGATATTGTAACTGTGTCACAATATAATATGTTGAGTATATTGTGGAATATATTCATTTGCGATTATATTTATTTGTTGTTTTTAATATTTGTGTGATTAGCCATTGTTAATTATTATTCCACATTGTCAATTACCGAGGGGTCTAAACCGAATCCGTATCCAGATTTTTCACATTACTTTTGTGCTTGGTCTTTGGCTCCTTATGGCCAAGCTTTTCCAAGGTGAGATATATAATCCTAATCACACAAGCAGCTTTCTGCATCAGTTTTACCTAACCGAATTATTATACCAATTTTATTTATTTATATTAGCTAATGGGGCAGTCTAAAAAGGGGAAAGCAAATTGACAAGAATGACTTAGTTTAAGTAGCAGATTTGCTCAAGAGATGGTGTGATAATACAAATTTTTGTCCTCAGCCTGCTCCTGTAGGAAAAATAGTCTATACTCATGAAATTAGTCAATATTTATTTCTCTCACATGAATTTTATCATGAATTTAATGAATTGAATCCACTATTATATGAAAGAAAGAACCATTACTATTAGATTACTGGAAGAAAATCCAACATCACATTAGAACAGAATGAATTGTAAAACAGAATAACCTACTGAGCTTGTCTGTTTTCAATCCATTAACAGAAATTGATTAGCCAACCTTATATGACAATAGATCAAATAGCAAAACCAAATTAAAAAAATAAATTCTCAACCCAAAAAAGAGAGGAGAATAAGAAGGAAAAAAATAGCGACCCTGGTTTGACACATATGAATCCAATTGTATGGTCCTTCAAACATATAGCCCTGTACCATGGATGAGGAATTGCAACTTCCTTGAGATAATCAAAAGTGCATCTTTCCTTTTAAGTGTAGTGCCTTAGTCTACTAGTGCGAATTACTTCCTCATCACATGCCCATTGCATGAAGCCATCCACATCAGATAATTAATAGGGACGTAGTTTGCAGTTCATCTCAGATAATATTTGAACTTGATTTGGGTGGGGTGCGCCAGGCCCATGCAGTAGTGCAAGGCTTGGGCGACGCTTAAGAGCCCCAGTAGCAAGCTACTGTGATAGGCTCTCCCCCTCAAGAAATAAATTTAATATCGTGTGGACCGATGACCCACATATCAGATATTAAACTGATAAGAACAGATACTACACTTGATCTTAGCCAAAAGGCCGAGAAAGGTATGATTTGTACAGAGATTGGCTTCACTTTTTATTTCCTTGCTTTGCTTCCCGCTCCTCTCTCTTATACAATGTGGGACTCCGCGGGATTGAGACCAACAAGAGCAGAAGCACATCTGTGTATCTCTATCTTTACACGATGTTATTGCCATGATACGCTAATACTCATCACATCAAAAGTGAACTACAACGGGAGATAGCAAGAATCAATAGGGTCCCCACATTCTGAGTACACCATTGGCACATAAAGTGGTTCGGGGGCTTACTGCACTTCCTAGCATTGGAACGAGGAAAATGTCTTGGCGTATGCTATCTTATGCAGGCTTAAAAAGTTAGAAGTTAAAACCATTGCATTTGGTGGCAAACGTCACACATCAACAAAACAATCAAACCGATTAACTAACTCATCATTTTTCAAGTACAGTGGAAATTCATATGATAATTTCCTCCTTAATGTTAAGTGTTATGCTATGTCGAGTCTAGTTCACTTCTATCCCTCAGTGGCTTGTTGCTTTTCTTAGCATTGAACCAGGATATTTAGTATTTTAGTCTTTGGTAGACCATTGCATTTAGTGGCAAATGCCAAACATAAGTGAAACCAAACCACATAAGACTCAACTCAAAACCACTTTTCAAGTTGTGAGGAAGAAAATCAATATCGTACTTGTAAGTGGAGATGTTGGAGATTAAGGAGAACCACATTAAGGACTTTGGCTGAGCTGGAGCCGAGAGGGAAAGCCTAATTCACCCTGTCACAACGTTTGGACTTGCGAAAAAGGATAATAAAAATACGTACTCACTGGATCAGGGACTGACCTGTGGAGGTTGATGTCGGATTCTCTTAAAATTAAGTGGACTAAAGATAAATGTAATAAAGGGTGGACAAGGTTTGACTACAAACCAGTTTGTAACCAGTTTGCTACAATTTACTACGTGACAGTTTATAAAACCATCAACATGTATTATTTAAAGAAGTCACATGACTCATTAAATAAGTCATGTGACTAAAGTACACGTAGAGGATCTTATTAGTTGCCACATAGTGGGTTGTAGTAAACTGACTATAAACCAGCTTGTAGCCAAACTCTGTACATAAAAGGTTGTAAATGAGGATTTTATGTTACCCTTTTACTTTGTAAATGCAATGGTATTTCTAAGCTAGATTTGGTGGGAGATGAGGTTGGTAGGCTCGAGTTGAGTATTTTGACATCTCCTCTTTGATTTTGGTGGATTAGAGCACTCTCATTAGGCTTCTCAAAATTTTAGTCAAATAAGTTCTAAAAAACCCACTTTTTCTAGTTTAGCTAAAGCACAACTACATCAGACTCCCTATTTTATTTCACTATTCTATTTTTTAATATATTTTTATTATTTTATTTTTTTTACAACTCCCAAAATACCTCCCTTTCCCATTTTCCTCCTCTCTCTCCCTATGTTCCCGTTGTATATTCTCCCCCTCTCCCACCTCCTTTTTTTTTTTTTTTTTCCCCACCACCCACGTACACCACCTCCTCATTTCTTTTTTTTCTTTCTTTTTTTTTTTCCCACCACCCACGTACCCCCCTCCCTTTCTTTTTACTTCTCCCCACCACAGACATACATCCCCCCTCACCTCACCCATTTCATTTTTTACTCTCATTTCCTCCTCAGTTCGTACCCCTCCCCCATTTCTCTCTCTTTTCTTCTTTTTTTTTTTTTCCTCAGGCCTCAACCCCCCTCACGTCTCTCTTTCCCCCTTTATTTATTTATTTTTCACTTTGTTTGTTCTTTCTTCATCACGTTTGTGATTGTGTGTTTTTTTTTTTTTTATTTTTGTGATTATATTCTTTTGTTTGTGTTTTTTTTATTTTGTTTGTTTGTTTGTTTTTGTGTGTGTGTGTGTGTGTTTTATTTTGTGATTCGATGCTCCGGTTTATTACTGCTTGTGATTTTCTGATTTCATTGAGTACCGTTATTTTTGGCACGAAGTCAAGAGAGAGAACGCGACAGACAAAAGATCAAGAGAGAGAAGAAATGAGTATTTAATTCCTTTGAGGATGAACAGTTGCTCCTTGAGTTGGGCGAGCTTCTGTTCATCTGCTTGAGATTTTCGGCCGAAAGAGGAGGCTGGTGTGAGCTGTTTTGCTAAGTTTTTTGCTATATTTTCACTTTTTATACGGTTTGGTTCGGTTGGTGTGAGTGCTCTTAGACATGTTGTCAGAGCATCTTTCCCTAATTCTATAGGCTAGAAAAACCTTTATGTCTTGTCGGATTTAATGCTCTCCCCTTCTGTAAGTAAGGACATTACATGAGGATTGAAATAGATTAAGGTCATTTTGAGGCTTCTTGGAGAAGACGCCCCTTGAGGGGTGAGTAGCACATTTGAACATCAAACACTTGACTTTAGGGAAGGTTTTTGAAGACCAACTTGGTTTTGGTGCTGTTTAGAAACCTGAACACAAATTTGCATATGACCCCTCCAATACTAAAATATTGAAATTCATTTTGTTTTTGTTTTTATTTTATTTGTCGGTTAAGAAGCATGAAGCTTACATTTTGATGGGCTGTTCATTATTACTTAAGATGGGCGAGAATAATTAGTCACTTATTTTAATAATCATTAACTAGAGTGCATCCAAGCTACAACATATTAGTTTTGCATCAAAACCTTTTTTCTTAAAAATCCAAAAGGCAGAGAAAAGTATGTTAAACCCATTGCTTTGGATTTGCATCCAAACTCAAATATTTGGAGGAAAAAAAAAAATCACAATTAACAATTTTCTTGATAAGTGTGCATGGGTAAAATTTTGGGAACACAATGGAATCATAGCAAGGACTTTGATTTCAACCGAATTGTGATGGACCGTCCTAATCGAACCGGTCACTTGTTAAAAATGAATACTTATGAGTTATGACTAACCAAGACCACATTAGGCTTCGATGGTTAAGTAAAAAAAACTAGTTGAAAAGTAAAAAATGTCCGAGTTACAGTGCATAGAGCTTACATTGCATACCTTATTATGTAGAGGTATTTATAAAGAATGGAGGAGAGACTTTTGACAAGAAATCTACCTAAAACCAGAGGAGGAATTTTTTGTGTTTGCAAAATTAGTGGCAGAAAGCCTACAAGGATGATGGATGCTAATAAAGATATAACATATATTACAATTTTCAAGATGATTGCGGCTTTTATAGATTCAATATATATTTTTTTTTTTTATAAAAGAAAAAAGGACTTGCAGGTGCGTTCATTGTCCTTTATAGATTCAATATAGAAACATGGTTTAGAGTTTTAGCCATTAAAAAGATACATTCATCATGTGTTTGGTTTAATCTTTTAGTAATATTTTTGTTTTTTGTTATTTTTGAAATTGGTGATTATGTCAAAAACAAAAAACAAAAAAGAAAAAGAAAAAGAAAAAGAAATTGGTGATTATGTGTAATTTTTGCTGATGTGTATACCGTTGTTTGTCGTTTACAGTAAACGATAGTCGTTTAACTCGGCATCCCTCTCTCTCAAATATCAGTATTCACTTCAGTACTCCGAAAGTCATCTGCACCGCTCTCAAGTCTCTCCGCCTAACTCCTCCCACAAAAACCCTTCCTCAACTCGCAAACTCGCACAGCACTCCAATCCACATGGACCCTCTCTCGGCGGTCCGCGACTACACGATCCGAGGCGAGCTGGACCGGATCGTCCGATTCAACGACGAGTTCCGGTTCGGGTCGGACTACTCATTCCCTTGCTCCTCCGAGACCGGGTACCGATCAAAACAAGGCAATCTTTACACCCTAGAAACCCTTCTCTTCTTCATCAACAACACTCACCTGAAGCACATCGAGTACTTACAGAAGGCTCGCACGCAGGGGATCCCCGCCGTCACTCTCCCTGACCGTAAACCTCTTCTCGAGTATCTCCAAGGCAAAGTCTCCTCCTCCGACGCCGTCCAATTATTCCTCGTCCCAACCCCCCAAAACGATGCCGTCAATTCCGCCTCTCACAAATTCCCCGATTTGCCCTTATCTTCTTCGATTATTCCCTCCGACTCCTTCCCTCCCAATCTCAACTCAATCGACGCCTACGGAGATCCACAACCCAAGCCCGAGCACGTCGATTTCATGGCGATGATCAGAGACGTGGAGCGGCCATTGAAGGACCGGGAATCGTTGCTCGAATGCAAGCAGAGAGACTTCTACGGCGTATTGGTCGCGTCGACGAAGCGCGAGGAGGAGCGGCAGCGAGTCGAGTCGCAGCAGAGGAAAGACGGCCTCGTCGCGAAGAGTAGGCTCATGGGATCGGAGGAGACGCGGTACGGTGACGAGGCGGGTTACGAGTCGACGCCGAAGCCGAAGATGATGCATTTGATGAAGGGGAGTAAGATTGGCGAAGGCGTGCCGATAATTCTGGTGCCGAGTGCTTTCCAGACGCTGATTACGATTTATAATGTGAAGGATTTTTTGGAGGATGGGGTGTTTATACCTACAGACGTGAAGGTGAAGCAGATGAAAGGTGCGAAGCCGGATTGCGTGACGGTGCAGAAGAAGTTCAGTAGGGATAGGGTGGTGACGGCTTATGAGGTCAGGGATAAGCCTTCTGCGCTTAAGCCTGAGGATTGGGATCGAGTTGTGGCGGTTTTCGTGTTGGGGAAGGAGTGGCAGTTTAAGGATTGGCCGTTTAAGGATCATGTCGAGATATTCAATAAGAGTGAGTGGCATTTTGTGATTGTTTTTGTTTTGCTTATTTAAAGTTATGTACTTTGTGGAACTGATTTTGAGTTGTATGTGTTGGATTGGTGTTTGCAGTATTAGGATTTTTTATGCGTTTTGAGGATGACAGTTTGGAGTCCGCGAAAGTTGTGAAGCAGTGGAATGTAAAGATCATCTCGGTGAGTATTGTTTTACTTGAGCTCGTTTGTTGTTTTGATTTTAGTTATGTTGAATGGGATTTGAGTATATCTCTGTGTGTTACATTTTGATTGATTTGCTATGTATTATTAGCATTTGATGGGAATGTATGTTTTCAAATGTGCAGATTAGCAAGAATAAGCGACACCAAGACAGGACTGCGGCGTTGGATGTGTGGGATAGACTAGAAGAATTTGTTCGGTCACGGTCACATTCTTGATGTGGGCCGACTTTTTAGATAAGTTGTGTGAATATTTCTGATGTTTGTGAGCTTTTTGACCCTTGTACTCGATGCAGCTTTGTATTTAATTAGTTATGGTATTTGAATAGATTGATTGCTTTTGCTATATTCTCTTGAGATGCTCTTGCTTGGCTTCATGAGAGTTTCATTCAAGCTCATTTTCCAATTGAAAAAAGTTGAGCACAAGCCTAGTTCCTGTGTGGATTTTTCTCATTAGCTAAGCCTAAGTCGCACCGAGTTTGATTTGGTTATGCTTTTCAATGTTTTGGAATTCATGCACGTTGGGAGATCAGAGACTAGGGGTGATAAGATAAATGCACAAACTTCTCATAAACAACATCGTGTTCACAGCTTGGTAGTAGCTTATTTTGAGTTCAAGTAAAGCCGGGCTCAACTTAGATATGTTCTTGAGTAGTGGGAACTTCGTCTAGCTGTGGCAGCAGGAATTTTCAGGACCTTTGATAGAATCACTACCAAGGAGGGAGTATCAACTAAGAAGTCATTAGTTGAGGTTATGAGATTATTGATGTGTAGCTTATTAGGGGTGGGAAAATAGGAATTATTAGAATAGGCCCTTCGTGGTAAGGTTTTGTCATCTTATCTGTACAATCTTCTTTAGGATTGCTCAAAAGCTAAGCATGTTTGAATATTTCTGCTCTGTTATTTTTGTTATCTGGTGTGGCTCAAAGAAAAGATAAATCAACTCCAAGGGTATATTTGGAACTGAGGGAGATGTGGGGAGAGTAGGGTGAAGGGAAGATGATGGGAATGTACTAGAGTTAATGATCTGCAACTTTATTAACTGGGTTTCAAATTCTGAACTGTAAGGAAAAAATATATAATTGAGCAGTCTGACATGGAACTCAGTTCCTTACACTAATCATTTGATTGACTAGGAAGACTGCATTCATCTTTGATCCTTGAGTAGAAAAACATTCCAGCTTTCCTATAGTTTCCAAATGGATCTAGACAGATGTTTGATGACGTTGGGGGTAGGCAAGCAAGGGTGATTGATCAGAGATGATCCTTGGGCCCTTCCTATACCCTTTTACACTAACAAGTCTGCTAACAAACCCCTCATTCTGCACGAATGTTTGCCCACTGGCCCAGCAAGATGGAATTTTTGTTTTAAAAGCAAATTTGTCATAGTATCAACTTCAACTGTCCTCACTTAATTACTGTTCGTTAAAATTTGGTTCCAACTGACTTGAAAACAACAGGTGAAAGACCTCCAATCAGCTTTTCCTGAACCATCACATTAGAATGCTGATCAATGATTCCAGACATGGCTTTTGGACTTTGCTTGGAACTTGGACAAAAAATATCTTAGATGAGTGGAAACGCATGCATACTTGCTTGAACCTAAGTGAAAGTTGTATGAAATCAACTGTAATCTTTAATGACTCATCCATGGGGATCAAAACTCTTCTTTAATGAACATGATAAATGCAGCTACTCTGTGGCTGTAATTTTGACTTTGTTCTCAAGTTCAAATCGGCCAGGAATAAAAAGAGAGGATATCAGATGGCCTATCTTCATTATCATCCCATGTCTAGTGTTGTAGTTGCTATTCAACTCCAATTTTCCACATCAAGATTTAATTTGATTGCAACAGCTTCTTGGACTTTCTACTAGTTGTTATGCATATATTAGGTCACTTTTAAGTCTTTTTATCTCTGGTACATATCAGGTGAAAAAGGAAAAAAAGAAAAATATTTCCGTTACTTAGCAAAAAAAAAAAAAAGAGACATTTTTTCTCTGCCAGTATCCCTGGCAAAGAGCGTTTAATAGTGTTGATGGAAGTTTTTCACCAATGATGACTAGTCTTTTGTTAAGTAATTGGGGAAAAACATCTGTTTCTGGTTTGGCAAAGAAGATTGGGATGTTTCATTTCCAATTTAGTTGGTTGCAATTTTAACTAATCAAGGGGGTGGTTTTCTTGGCCAGGGCTGGAATCATTCTTGCATCTGTTTTCCACTTTTGCGAGTTACTTGTATTTAGAGAAAGCAGCTTCTTGTTCATACGAGTACAAACAACAACCAAGCCTTAGTCCCAAAATTTTTGGGTATGTGATGATGGAATATGTGTCTCAGCTGCTAATCATCTTGATAAATTGATGGATCTAATACCATGTTGAGAATACAGACTATAGTGGGAAATATCGAACTTTGATATGTATATAAAATTACTTTTCTGGTGGCAATGCACCTAAGGATGCTAAAGTTAAATCTTTTTAGTGATGCACTTCTATCATTGACTTTGGTTTTAGTTAGTTTTACACAATTTATTACACTTGAAGTGATACAGTATGACTTATTTGTAATATGTTAGGTTGTCCATTGTATTACTTATAAGCCAGAAATCATCTTTATTAAGAAGGGAAGAGAGCTAAATGTCTCCTCAGTAATACAAAACCATATCAACCCCTGAAGAGGTCACAAATACAAATATACATGAACTCCTCAACATAAGGGAACTTGTATAATAAATGGAGAATACAGTAATGAAGAATAGGTAGGGCAGTGCTGTGAAAAGCAGGCTAGCAAAGGAGAAGATCAGTATGTTGTGAAGGTTGAAGCAACTGTTGCAGCACATAGAAGGAAGAATAGATGAGAAATCGACAACTTTATGGAACTTCCAGCTGATGTACTGCCCTCTGTTGTTGGCACGGTTTTAGATCCGCTTCCTACACATGTGAACATTAACACCAATGAGCAAAGTAGCTAAATAAATACTTGAGGTTTTGTTGGTGAGTAAAAGATAAATAATACTTGTTCTATGGCACTTATTTCTTAAGGTTCTTTGATTGAACTTTTAAAACTCAGAATGTGGTCTGTATATGTCACATTTGACTGATTATGATAATTTTGCATGCAATTGAACAAATGATGAAGCAGTTTGTACCTGAAGGAGTATCTGAAGATTCTGGTGTTCCTGCGGGAGAGCCGGCTGGTGAAGCAGCTGCTGATATTCAGGAGGTAAGTTAGCAGAGGTGAAAATTATGCTTGATTATGAATGTCAGCATAATATTTGTCCAAAATGGTTGCGAGGGAGGATCTTGCATCCATCCACAAGGCTATACAACAGTTTTGATGGGCAAATTACTAGGTTAAAAAGTAAAAATGAGAATTTAAATATGCGTTCTTACCATTACACTGGCTGAGAGGTGGGGTCTGAACATTACAAGCACCAGGCAGTGCTAGAGCCTGTGTTTGGTTGATGTTGATCCCCAGTGACGAGCCACCTCCATTAAGGACTTGACACAAGCACTGTGGTTGTGAGCGGACTACACTGGCAAGCTGTGAGCAGCAACCTGAAGATGGGGTTGAAGAGTTGCCTGTAATGTAGTTAAGGCACGGTGACATACTGATTATCACATTTGTACAACTTGACTGAGCTGCAGCTCCTGCCCAGAGCATAGTCACCAAGACTAGGACCAGACCCATCTCCATTCTTCCTTGAGCCATTGGATGTTCTCAAATATGTGCTGGAAGTGCCTGTGGATTGCTATGATATTGAACCACTGAAGTTGTGATTAGTTTGGTGGATTGCAAGAGGGGAGATGTATGGCTTTTGTAGGGAATCAAGGAAGAAAAAGTCAAATGAATGATGGGTTATGTGGTTCAACCACTTCTCCTACTTTCTAACGGGTTTGTAACGGGTGGGTATTTGGCATCAGCTTAGAGGGTTTATGTGTTCAGATCTGGAGACTTGGAATCTTCTTCTATATATTTTTTTTGATAAGTTGGAATCTTCTTCTATAATTAAGCTTAGGAAGGGAAAATTAATTTTTTGAAGTTCGGTTATGTAGGTGACTGACCTGTACTGTATTTGGTAAGGAGCTAACTAAAACTTTTAATTAAGGAGTTCATACTTCAAAGCTGGAGAGTTTTAGAAACTTGCCTCAAGAAGAAAGCATAACGTGTTTATGACTCCACCTTTCCTAGTATTGGCTTTACCTCCATCTTTGAGAATCTGAGCTAGGGTAGATAGAAAGCAGAAACTTCCCATAGAAAAATTAAAGGTATACCATATGATGTAACATAGGAATTGAGTATTGGAGGAGTTCTATAGTTGATACTTACTACTCGCAGCACATGCTTTTCTGATAATAACATCCCTTATTGTTACGTAGCTTCGACCATAAGAAAATTCACTTGGCTAATGATTGATGGTTTTGATGATTGACATCTGTCTAAACTCCAAGGAGCATGTCAGCAACTGTCATTGGTTTTTGTTGTTTTTTGCCCCCATGTACTCGCATACTAAGGTTAGCAAAATGTTATAATAGCCTAGGCCTCGATAGGGGAGTTTATAACCTAATGGAATAAAATGAAGTGAGTAAATTATAAAGGAATGTAATGGAATAAAATGAGTATAAATAATAGAAAGATATAGAATAAACTTTTCTTCTAATTTCATTCTCTCCTACAGTCCTACTTAACTTCTAAACAAAAAAGTTGCCTCTCCATTTTTTCTTACTTAACTCCCAAACAAAAGAATGTAAGATATATTCTTAAAATATTCTTTGAATTCTATTCATTTCCACCCATCTTCCTCTTCCCAAATGGGCTGTTAGGGGTTTGGGTTTCTACGAAGGAAAAAAAAGAAGGGCTTATAGGGCTAGCTTTGTTGTGAAAGGTTAGGGATCATCAACTTAACAACTTGTTTGGAAGGAGGAAAATGAGTAGAAATGTAAAGAATATTTATAGAATATGCTTTCCATTCATTTGTTTGAGAGTTTAAGTGGAGGGAATGCCATTCCCTAATTTGAAAGCTTAATTAAGAGGAAATGAAATGGTCAAGAGTGAACACCCATTCCTCATATTTCACTCAAAAACTCATTTTTTTTATTCCTACTAAAATTGGAAAGAATTGGAGAGAATACTCATTCCATTCATTTAAATTATTAATACTTAATCCATTATATTACATTCATTACCATTTCTTTATAATTTACTCATTTCATTCCTTTATAAAGTCCCAAACAAAGCATAAAGCAATCGCTTGGAATTTGGATGCATATGAGTTATTGTGATTTGGCGTCGTGCCATCAAATATAGGTGGTGTAGTTAGGGATTTATGCAAATGACAATAATATAGAACTTCCAAAACAATTAATACAATTCATGCTTGAATTTCGATTAAATTGACATTTATAACCTATATTAAACGGTTCATTTGATGGGGCATTAACGTGCTTAAGCCATTTAGCTTGATTCATTTTGTTTTTAGATAGAATGGATTCATAGCTTGAATATGTGAATGATCTTAAATACTTCCCTTAAATCCGAATTTATAAATTGTACTTATTTTATTTATGATTCTATGAGGAAATACTAATAGAATGTTTCTTTTTATTAGTGCATGTCTGTTTTAACTTAAAATTTGGCTTATTTTCACCACCAGCTAATGGTTTTGTTTTATATATTATAGCCGTAACTTATTTTTATTTTAGCAAAATAAAATAATGAAAATGAATTCATCCAAACAAACATTAAAGGTTAAGTATTGAAACAAAAATGGAAGAGTAAACCATGGTAACTGCGAATAGGCAATCAAGCATTCAAGCCAGTTCTTTAAGCTTAGGCCAATTCGCTTTATGTCAAACTTGTGAAAACAAGGACTAAATTGATACTCAATTCAAAGTCCAAGGGTGATATTTGTGAAAAGCAAAAACCCTGTTCTTTAATTAAACTACAGTCTCATTTCTCTCGTATAAGAAGGATTCTCTAAAACTTATTTATTTTTATTTTTATTTTTAAAGAAAGAAGATTCTCTACATTTTACTAAAAATAGAATGCGGAAAAATCTCATCTCTTCTCTAAGTTATCAATTATGCTTATATCTAGTGTCTGTTTGGCCCCCCAGTTGCACGGAGAAAAATCACGTTTTAACAGAAAAACGTGAAAATCGTGTGTTTGGTCCCATGATTTTAAAGGCAGTGCGTTTTGAAAAACGTTGAAAAGCAACGTTTCAAAACTGGAGCAGTAGGTTACGTTTTTTGAAAATGCCAAATTGAAGTCTCATGTCACGTTTTCACACCGATTCTAAATTTCTAAAATATCCTCAAACATTTGCTTAATGACCAAAATACCAGTGTGTAAAAAGTGCACAAAATCCTCTGCAATTTTTTTGTGCAAGTAAATAATAGATGGACATAACTACGTACCTTGAAGTTTTTTGTTTACAAAAATAAAAGCTGCATGTCCAAAACTCTCTATGCACAATAAAAGTTCTTTTGCTTTACCAGGCATAAATCATAATGTCCTTGTTCACATTATCAAAATCTCAAACAAAGGGATTAAGATCCCTTGCCGACAAGAAGCTCTACAATTTCAGCCTCAAGTGGACATAATTCCAGCGCCCAAAATGATGTTGCTAATACATGAGGATCACCATCACTGGACATCTTAAAAACCATTAACCCACCCTTCAATTCTATGAATACCCAATGACAAGAAAACTGCCATGCTTTTGGAATAATGTTAATGTGAATTTGGGGATTTTTGGTGAGAATCTGGAGTGGCTCCGGTTTCTTCACCAATTCATTCTTCTTCTTCTTCTTCTTTTGCGGTTTCTTCACCAGCCCATCTATTCACCTATCAGGCTATCACATCGAACCAACTTTTTTTCAAAATATCTCACCTATCTCATGTTAACTTCTTACCAATTCATGCCTTTTACTTTCCCCAAAAATTGCTTTTTAACTTTTGGTAAAAGCATGTGAGATGGTGGTGGTTTGTTTTGTTTTATAATAGCATTGACAACTGTTCTCTATATTTTCTATACTTTACTTATTAAAAAATAGACTAAAGTCTATTTTTGGCCCTTAACTTAGAGGGTGTTTTTATTTTAGCCCCCAAATTTTAAAAATTTTCGTTTGAACCCTATAGGTTTGAGTAGTTTTCGAACGGACCCTTTTGTTCATCTCAGTTAAAGCTCTCTCCGTTAAGTGCCAACTAAGCACCCAATCATGTGACTACGTCATCATTTTATATAAAAAAAAATTATTAATAATAATAAAAAAAAAAACTTTTTTAAGAAAATTTGTTCGACTTTCTCTCTTATTTTGCCAAAAACTCTCTTTCTCTCTCACATATTGATGCTAAACGAAACCCACAGATCGGAGCTGTTCCTTGTGCAGTCTCAGCGATGACATGACGATGGGTGAGGAGGGAGGCTTGCAGCGGAATCTTGAATGAGTGGCTGTGGGATTTGTAAACGGCGAAGATGATGGCGTTGGGTTCGCCTGTCTGATCCCATCTTTCTCAAGACCCTCTTTCTCTATCATCTAATCTCTCTATAATCCTTTAGAAATTGAAATCACCGAATCCTTAACCTAAACAAGCCTCAACCACCCCGATCTAATCTCGGAATCCCTTTAGAAATTGTTGTAATGGTTGGTTAGATGGTTACTGAAAGTTCTTTGTTTAGATGAAAGTCCAGTTTGGGATTTTGACTTTAGTGTGTTGGGTTATGCTATAGACTAGAAAAGCAAAACAATGTTATTTGGTTTTCGGCTAATTTTAATTCTTTTTATCTATTGCTTGGATTGGAGATGATGGAATTGGCCAAATTGTGGTGTGCTGGGAGCTCTGATGAAAACTCTATATAAAACTATACCTTCAGATTTTTCCTTTTGGATATTATTTCAAGAAAATGAAAACTCTATATATTTTTGCGGAGATAAGAGCAATGAAGTTTGAATCTTATTTTTTTCTTGATCTATTCAACTGTTTTTTCTTTTTTGTTATTTTCCCTCGTTTTCTTAGCAACCAAACAGAGGGCTGCTGAATTTTTTGTGTACCGCCTTCTATAATTTTTTTATTAAAGAATTTAATTTCTGCGTTTTTTTTTACCAAATCAAATTTATGTTCTTCCTCAAATCAATTTCACAAAAAAAACATATTGAAATTTTATTTTATTTTTTAGTAATTTTTGGATTTTTTAATAAAAAATATATTTGATTAATTTTTAATAAAAAAATTCTAAAATGAATTAAATATGAATAAAAAATGTTGACATGGATGGGATAGGTGGCATTTAACAGAATTTTGGTAACAGAGTTTGACGGAATGACCCTTTCGAAAACTACTCAAACCTATAGGATCCAAACGAAAAGTTTTGAAGTTAGGGAGCCAAAATGAAAACACCCCTTAAGTTAGGGGGCCAAAAATTGACTTTAGTCTAAAAAAAATATTTTTCTATTTTAACTATCAACTTTTATAAAATACTCATATTCTATTTTTTACTTTACACTATATTCTATTAAAATAGTATAAATTAAAAGTTGTAAAATATTTTTTTTAAGAACATCAATATCAACACCACCACACACTTTCTCAGATGGTAGAAGGAAGAGGAATAAAAAGACTTAAAAAAAGAATTTACATGATGAACAGTTATCAATATTTTTACTGATTACTGTTGCTTGATGTATTTTTCTGAGCAATAATACAATACCTATCGGGAGAAGTTTTTGTGTGCTTTTTTGCTACAGTGACAGCTATTCTAGCCAATAGTGCATTTCAGCTCTCCGACTGAGAGTGCTCTAAGCATATATATTTTGTACATGGGTAATCCTTAGGTCAATATCTATTTTGTACTTTAATTAATTTATATATTGTTCTCTAATTAAAAAGGGTGGTTGTAAACTAAATATACTATTTCGCTATATATTGTGTAAAAGAAAATTTAAATAATATATATATATATATATATATATATATATATATATATATAGTGGTAATCCCGAAATGGTACACCGATATTAACCTGTATCAAAATATTTCATTCCTTTGGTCAAACCGAAACGATGCTCGGTACGGTATTAACCACTTTGATATGAATTTATTACTATTTTCATTTTAATTTTATCATAACACTTTGAAACATTGACTGCATTTAAAATAATAGCAAGATAACTTTAATAGTATAGTTAAGTTTTTTTTGGTCATTTGTTTTAGAAACAGCAGTTTTAAACTAAAATTATCCAAACACTTAATTAATAGAAACCACACTTTTTCACAATTTTATCAAACACTTAAATGTGATTTTTAAAATCATGATTCCAAAACGCTCATTTTGAAATCGCTATTTTTAAAAAACGCTACTTTTCAAACAGCTCTCCCAAACGGACCCCTAGTCTTCCTCAGCTCAATTACTAATCTATGTGTAAGAACTTGTTTCTGCATTTGTGTTGGCAAAACTTTTGATTTTTTGGGGAGGTACTAATACGTAACTTTGGGCACGCTATTTCATCTAGTCATTTTAACGAACAATTTTTTAATACTAGGTTTTTATTTGATCAAGTCTCTTGTCATGCATGCAATATAAATGTGATTATGGCAGAGTAATACGTGCATAATACCAATTCACAACGTTTGTACACACTATCTCTAAAGTGTGGATAATCCATAAAATGTGAACATTTATCGACGTTGATATTCACAATTTGTGAATATTAATGTGCAATAATATTTACCTTTGTAATTAATAGTTAATAGTCTTGATGGGTGTGCAATATAATTGTGATTAATAGCCCGGATGATGCTAGGATCATTTTTGCTTACTAATGCATTTTTCAAAGTAATTTTTCCAAACAACACTCTTTGAAACTTATTTGGAAAATTGAACCTGTTTTACGTGTCATCTTCCGAGATTGTTTTTAGTGAAACTTGTCTTTTGAAAAAACGAATTCCAAAATTGGAATTATGTTTTTTTAGTGGAATTCGTTGGAAAGAGATGAGTTTAAAAAAAGTTTATTTTCCCAAATAACTTTGAAACAATGTTTTTTGGTTAAATAATTTCAAAAAATGTATTATTGAGCAAAAATGGTCTGATACTAAACATTTGCTTCCAATAAAATGTCGAATTTATTGCTAAAGACTCGTTTCCATGGGATTTGGGAGAAGTGGTTGTTAGGCAGCCTTACCCTTAATATTGGAGTTATCGATTCCCAAACATGAACCTATAACACATCATTTGGATGTAGGGCACTTACTATCACACCAAGATCCAACCTAGACATTTGCTTCCAATGCACCAAAATAGTCTTTGGCTCCTCCCCCATCTAAGAGTAAATTGACTATTCCATACAGAAAGATCAGTAGATTCTTTTTGGAGCATATATTAAAGAATTTGTGTGAGCTTAATGCTTAGGATATACTAGTCATGCCAAGCAAAATGAATAAGAAGAGGCCAAAAGGACCAAAACATAGAAGAACAAATTGGGTTATCAGTCATATTTTACATAAGAGTACAAATTGTAAACCACTCATACATATTTAACACATAGAAACTTTGGAAAACATATTGTATTAAACTGGATTACGCATAAGGTGTATAAAGCTTTGTTCTTTAACCTAAAGG
Organism: Fagus sylvatica; assembly: GCA_907173295.1. Lineage (NCBI taxonomy): Eukaryota > Viridiplantae > Streptophyta > Magnoliopsida > Fagales > Fagaceae > Fagus > Fagus sylvatica. The sequence continues at coordinate 6,831,715 of OU015772.1, forward strand.
CGAACCAAGCCTCGGAGAAGAAACATTACCCAGTGGAAGTATGTAGAGTAGTCATACAAACTCTATAAAAGAGATTACATTAAGTAAAACGCACATGTAAGAAACCAAAACAGTAGTTTATAACTATTCAAGCCCCAAGAAATCCCAAAGAAAACTCAGAAGCTGCTGCAAGTTGAACCATATGCAGCCATGAAGATGAATAGAAGGATGAGCTGAAGGGGCATCTCTATGATAGCACCATTAGAAGAGCTCCCGCTGGTTGATGGAATTGTTTTAGATCCGGCTCCTGCATCCATTCATTCACATGTAAAGATGAAGAGCTTTTTTTTTTTTCTTATGTGTAAAGATGAACATTATTGTTATGCATTTTGGTACCATGGAGTGATCCATACACACCACTTAAAATATAGATATATATTCATAAACTGTGGACATTTGTGAGCGTTTTATGGATTCTCAAACCAGTGAATTGATCAGATCTAAATCTTTGTACATCTTATTAGTTTAAAGAACGACTTGTTGCATCAGATTGATAAATACCTGGTTCTGAAGAGCTAGTGGAAGAGTCACCAGGTAAGCCTTCTGGTGAGCCAACTGGGGAGGTGGCAGAGGATGTTGGTCCATTAGCAGCTGCCCCAAGTTACATTTAATCAAAAGCTTTATTTATGCAGTTTGATATGTTAAAGAAATTGAAAAGATAGTGGAAGAGTCACCAGGTAAGCCTTCTGGTGAGCCAACTGGGGAGGTGGCAGAGGATGTTGGTCCATTAGCAGCTGCCCCAAGTTACATTTAATCAAAGCTTTATTTATGCAGTTTGATATGTTAAAGAAATTGAAAAGAAAGTGTTTATTTGAATGTTACCATTGCACTTGCTGACGGGTGGAGTTTGCACATTACAAGCAGCTGGGAGCCCAAGAGCAAGTGTCTGGTTGATTGTAATACCCAGTGATGCACCGCCACCATTAAGCGCTGTGCAAAGGCATTGTGGCTGTGATCGTACAACACTAGCTAGTTGTGAGCAGCAGGAAGAAGATGGGGTTGAGGAGCTCCCACTGACATAGTTAAGGCATGGAGCCATGCTAATGAGCACACTGGTGCAACCTGATTGAGCAGCAGCTCTTGCCCAAAGCATGCTCACTAGGATGGTCAAGGCTAGAGCCATGTCAACTCCTCTTAAGGCCATGGATAGTTAAAGAACTTTGGTTGTGTCTCAAATTAATGTCTAGTAGTGAAGGAAATTTTGTTGCACTTGGGGTTAATCAGTGGGGGGGACTTGTTTATATGAAAAGCCTAAAAGGTTTCATTTGTATTTTGGGTGCCCAACTGCCCATCATTTCCAATTGCGGTGTGTTTGGTAAACTAAACAGGTTATATGAGGTAAGGTTTACTAATATTGTAAGAAATCTGTGACATGTCATGTTAAGACGTTAAGACCTATGTAAATGTTTATTGCTCGGACCATCTTATCTGTCTTCTTGAAATTGTTGCAAGCTACATGTCTATGAATATACAGGGCAATATGCATCCCTGGAGAAGAAAATGACCTTAAATCGGATGCACTAAGGCAATCAGGTCACCTAAGCCCCCAAAGTTTATACCATCTAAGTCTAAGTATGAGTGAAACTTGATGGGAGTGAATGATTGAGGGGCTATAAAAGGCCAAAGATGGCTGGGCTTAGTGGGAGAGAGTAAGACCAGCTCATGCATGCCCTATATTTATGGGATTTTAAATTATTTTTTAGAGTTCAAACCATCTAAAGACTAAGTCTAAGTAAGAGTGAGACCAACTTTAGTAGTGGTGTCTCCCCCTTTATCAGAAAGGAAGGTCTTCGGTTCTTCCTATCTAGCTAGGGAAAATTTGAGAGGCTATATGACTTGGTTTTATCTTGAATTGACCAATTTCATGACAACTTGAGACTATATTGCAGCAGACAATAACTTGTCCTATTTTTTATATATTAAAATGGAGGGAAAAGATATGCTGATTTTTTTTATTGACATACTCTTGCTTAAGATTTAGGATTCATTTAATTATCCTTGGAAAAGATAACAATGTTTTTGTTTAATTGGTCAATGCAACATTGTGTTTAAATTTAATTCAAGAATATAATGTACTACCTTAAGATATGCTGATTTTTTATTGACATACTCTTGCTTAAGATTCAGGATTCATTTAATTATCCTTGGAAAATGTTTTTGTTTAATTGGTCAATGCAACATTATTGTGTTTAAATTTAATTCGAGAATATAATGTACTACACTTAAGGAATTGTATCTAAGTTTTATCCTAATAGCATTACAAGTCTTATGGTACCCAAGTTAATGAAGAGTAAGTAATCACAGGAAAATTATGAATTTTTCAGAAACTTGTGGTATAATAAGGTCCAAGTGAGGTGAAAGTACATGTGAGTGTGCAAAACATAGCATAACTCTAATGATTTTGTTTTTTTCATTGGGCAAGTAAAATCCAAGCCAATGAATTTGCAAAGGAATATTAGGAGTGTTTGATTTCAAAGAAAGCTCAACTAAAGTAGATTTTTACTAGAGCAATTGGCCAATGATAGACTGACACAAAATGAGGGTTGGAAGCATGATATCAAGGGCCACCAGATGAGCTGCCAGAATGCAAGTCAAAATAGGCCCTACGCAGCTGCAACAAGATGCCAATTCCACCTACTTCAAAGCTACTTCTTTTCAAAAAGATTAGTTACAGTAGTTGAGCTCCTAAACCAACTTCAAATCCACCTAGTTTCCCTCCACTTCTGTTACTGACCTGCTCTGCCTATAAATTCTCACTCTTCTATTCTCCAAACACCAAATTCTCAAACCCAAGTTTTCTTTGCTTTCTGATCAAAACCTCTAACTCCTAAACTCAAACCTCAAGTTAGAAATTTCACACATGGAACTCTTTGTGCCTTTCCCTCGTCTTGTTCCAGTATTGGCCATGGTTGTGGTCTTGATTCTTCCCGTTTATGGCCAGATCAATACCCCATGTAGCGCTTCAATGATTTCTAGCTTCACACCTTGCATGGGTTTTGTAACAAATAGCACTGCCAATGGTACATCACCAACTTCCGACTGTTGCAATTCAATGAAATCCCTCACAACTAATGGCATGGGTTGTTTGTGCCTCATTCTAACCGGAAACATTCCCTTCCAAATGCCCATTAACCGGACCTTAGCCATCTCTCTTCCTCGTGCTTGTAACACGGCTGGTATCCCCCTCCAATGCAAAGGTAAATAATTTTATAGAACATATCATTAAGTGGGTCTTTATGGTATACTCTTTTATCAACCTATGGAGATACTAATGAATTTTTTTTTGGTACATTTGCAGCCTCTGCTTCACCAATTCCTGCTCCAGGTACCCTTCATATTTCCAACTTTGAATTATTAGAATTGCTTTTAAAACACCTGACTAATTCCGGGATGTGTATAATCCCCCTATCTAACACACATAGAGTAATTCACTATTTTGAATAATTATTCAATATTTCGGGACTACAGTGATGTAGTGCTCCCTCCTCTCACATAATACTGGATTCCACTAATTAAATTTACACTGTAATTCATCGTATATGTAAGAGGAATGAGTACTACATTGCTGTATTTATGGTATATCTAATAATTTTCCCACTATTGCTATATTGTTCATGAAATTTTTATATCTCACACTTTGGAGGTTAGAGTTAACCAAGATAACTCTGCATTGATTTTTTTTTTTTTTTTTTTTTAATTTATTTGTAATTTTGAGTACAATTATATGTTTCAAATTGGTTGGCAGGTCCTGCCTCGCTTGCGCCAACAACTCTTCCTGGACTCTCTCCATCTCCTAGTCCTGAAGGTATTATGCAAAATTATCAATCATAGCTATAGCAATTAAAAGGCATACATATAATGGTTTGAATTTTTGTGCTACTTATGCTTGATATTAATATCAAATAATTTGTTTTCCTGAGCAGGTTCTTCTGTCCCGGACCCCATATCACCTTCTCAGGCACCAGAATCTGACACAACACCACTTTTACCTCCACCATCTACAGTGAGTTCCGAAGCTCCAACGACAAATACAGGGAGCCGCCCGGTTCTGACCCCATCAGCTGCCATGCCCTCTCACAGTCTCTCATCACCTCTTCTGCTATTTGTTTTAGGATTTTTCGTTATGAACTACTGCTAGGTTCTTGGCATGCACTTATATATTGTTTGATAAGTATTCTTTTGAGTGTGTGACTATTAGTTTGGGCTTGTTAAGATTATTGACAGCCCCATTGGGTGATTTTTTATTTTTAAGAGAATGTATTCTTTGTAATATATATGTATTAGTGGAAATAATAAAGGTTTGGTTTTTATGCTTTCGAAAAATTTCTTCATTATTAACAATACAATTGTGATCGCTGATATAAGAATTAAAGTGACTTGGTAGGTAGTCCAAATAGTTATGAAAATTGATTATGAGCCAAATTTCGAACTTTCAGGATTTAAGGGTTCACATAATAAATGAAATTGATCAAAAGTTGGTTGAATTTATATAAGAGTCACGATTTGTGTACATCCTTATGCACTTTCATAAAATCTGAACAAGTATATATTGTGTGTGTAATAGAAATGTGCACAAATCATTTCCGTCTATATAATTGTGCTGTTGTAAAACAGCAAAGTACCAATTTTTTTGATCGAGCACTGTATTTACTATTTAGTATTTACCTCCAAATTTGATAATTACACCTCATTATATCTAAGTTGTCTCGAAATAAACTTATACAACAAACGAGCACATGAAGATTTGATCCTTTCCAATTCACTCTAAGCTCATGCTGCACTTGTGCCCCGCTCACCAAATGTCCAAACTAGATCCTTCTCGTTCGTTAAAACAACAGAGTTGATATATCTTCAAAGTTCGATGACTCCTCAAGATCCATGTGAGCAGTCTCAATTTACCAATTCAACCCTGCAGCCTAATATAGGCATGCTATCAGATGCAAAGTTTGAGATAAAAATTTGGGCAAAATGCACTTCCTCATTTATTTATTGGATCCATTTCAATTTTCTCATAATATATAAAACTGAGTAATATCCCTGTTGATGTATTAAAAATAGCTTATTACTGTCTAATCTTCTATTAAATCCAAGCACAAGTAACATAAATTTTTTAATATTTTGTCAATTTCAAATCATAATGTTCAAAATCTATCATTACATATTAATGCACCATAAAAAGATTTCATTATTTTTGCTTAGATTTAACTGAAAATTAGATGGTGGTGGTCTGTTTGCATATTTCTAAGACATTAGTGAAGATATTGTTCAATTTTATAGATTAAAGAGTGGATTGAAGTGACTCAATAATTAAAAGGAGAAAAGTGCAATTTGTCCTAACAAAATTTATGAGAAGAATAATTTAAGTTTGTGGCATGTATTACCTTTCCAATAGTATGCTTGAAAACCCACTTGTTTTGCACAGGGGATAGCAAGAAAGGCTGCTTCGGCCTCTAGGTTTCCTTGATACTCAAATTGGGCCTAGCATGAGTGCAAACTCCATTCATATATCATGTGATGCTCAAATTGGGCCTAGCATGAGTGCGAACTCTATTCATGTATCATTTGACTAACGAACAAGGATAAGATAAAAAAAAGGCAAAACAAGCTAGAGGATCTTCTAAAAAAATAAAGAAAAGAAGAAGAAGACGCTAGAGATCTAATTTGGCCACCAAACAAATTGGCACACCAAATTGTTTTTTATACCTTATTATAAAATAATTATATATTCACATGCATCGCATGGATCCGCGGCTAGTTTAAATATAAATGTCAAGAGTCTTGTAGCTCAATTGACATTTCTTGATGTTTTCAACTGAGACATTCAGATCTCAACTATTTAATTATAAAAATAAAAATATTGTGGTCAATATTAAAGCATATTTAGATTATTGATAAGTATCCAGTTTTTATTTTTTATTTATTAATAAATGGAGATGAGGGAATTAGAATCATCATGAACTTCTTTATAAGAGAATGATACAATGCCACTGCCAGTAAATTAGCTCATGAAACGTTCTCTTCGTGTCTCTTTCATTTTTTTTTTTTTTCATTGTCATTAAAAAAAGAAAAAAGAAATATATATATATATATCTTAAGGTACTCATGTCAGGACCACAATGAAAAACCCTGAAGCTCGGCCTGATCTATCTTGGGTAGGTACTCAATATAAATTGTTAACGGCTGGTTTTGTATGTATACCCTGAAGGCCCTAAACTCAAAATTAACAAGGATATGTCACATATTATACTAGATTAGATTCCCTTATTTCTGATTGGCAAAACAACTATTGTTTTTAATAAATTATTTTGGCCATGTCTGGTAATCTGTGACATAAAGAAGTAGGCTCATTTTTTTAACTCCTGTAACTCAACGTTTTAAATGAGCAGCCATTAAATATTACTATATCACCTCTTGAAAAAACGTATAAACCTACCTTTGTAGACGGAAAAACCAATAGGCAATGGCTAAAAAATCGTTAACATAAAGAAGTAAGCTCATTCTTCTAAAAGATAAGTTAAAAAAAAAAAAAGAAAAGAAAAGGGATAAGTATGGGCTTCCAGCAATTTTTTCATTTGTTTGCTCAAAGCTGAAAGGCCTATCTTTAGTGGGCTTATGGCCTTTTGCAATGCACGTTTATGTTAATCAATTAACAATTAGCAGTATTGTTTGGTCACGGCGGTGCCCATCAATAATTGAAGATTCCCATTTATCAAAATTTTTTTTTTTGAAGATTCCTCTCTCAAAAAACTGTAGAACTATGAACTCAACATAAAGTAACGAACGCATGGAGATAATGCTTTTCCAACCAAGATTCCTTTCCTGGAGGACTGGACCAATTGACCACGCCAAGTATATTTCTGAAGAAGCTATTTCAATTCAGAATGCTCGTGCAGCATGTGCATATATACAAGCAATGTAGGATATTTGATTTTGTTATCCAGCCTTATCTGTAACACGTCGACAGAGGATTATGTTACGCGAAAGGATCTTTGATTAACTCTCACATAAAATTGATTATGAACACTAATATGGGGGTTTGTGTAAGATTTTACAAACAAATAATAAGAATCAGAAAAAAAAAGAAAAAAGAAACTAGAAATAAAAAGAAACATAACCACACAAAAGAAGAATGTCAAGAATTAATGTGACCACAAAGAGAAAATTTCACTAAACAATTAGGGAAATTACAATAGTAACATATGTGTACTCTCACAAAACTTAAGACTCCAAATACACTAAAAAGATACTCTCTCAATTTACAAAAGCTTCGGCTTAGTGACAATCCAAAGAGACCAATATGTAACACTCCAAATCGATCGGGAAGTGTTGCTGTGGTGCATAACTCAAATCCTAGAAGGAATAGGATTCCAAAAGAGCTTTAAAACTTTAAATTACTTGCGTTTAACACACCCTAAGAAAGATTCAGATTGAAAGTTAGCCAAATTAAGTCGGCTACCTATGACCAATAACTAAATTCAAGGCACATCAACATATTAATGTAATGCACAAATTGTACATGACCTAGCCTGGAATCTTCGCCCATACTTTGTCAGACAAAATATATACAACAAGATAAACAACTTGGTTTCTACATTAACAGCAAAAGAGGAAAGAAAAAAAGAAAAAGAAAAAAAATGATACGTGCACATCACATAATATATACAATTCATACCTACCACTTAAAATGTGGATATATATTAATAAATTATGAACATTTGTAAATGTTGATGTCTATAATTTATGGATATATATATATAAATATATATATATACGAGTACATTTAAGCACACCAAAAGTGTGCAATCAATATTTATCCAATAAAAATGAGGTGTACACACAATAAAAAAAGAGGTGTACACACTGAGATAAACACGCTTTTGTTCACAGTAGTTACAGGTCAAATTAAATGTCTACTCATGTATCTATGATTGTATTCTCTATATAAGACAAACCAGCCACACCTATTTTTTCCGTAAGCATTTCTATAACAATGGCTTACAAGCTAATATCCCCATTGTGCATCCTTTTTCTCCTATTCATCAATCTCTTCTCCTACTCTCCATCTCTTTCTACCACCACTATCTCAAACTCTAGTACTTCCCCATCTACCATTTGCAACTCCACACGCTACCCATCTTTCTGCAAATCCTACTTACCACCAAAAGAGCTCACTACCATTCAAGACTATGGTTTGCACTTCATTCGCCAGTCCTTATCATCAGCAAAAGACTTTCTTTCGCTACTCAAATCATACCCCATATCCCATTCCTCATATACTAAACGCACCATCCATGCCCTCAAAGATTGTCAGCTTTTAGCAGACTTGAACGTGGATTTCTTGTCAAAAACTCTCCAAACTATTAGCTCCACAAACAGTCCAAATAGCTTGCAAGCCGAGGATTTGCTAACATTGCTTAGTGCCACTTTAACAAACCAAGAAACATGTTCTGATGGCCTGCAGCTAGAGTTAGCATCAAACTTAAGCGTCAAAAATGCCCTGTTGGGTCCTCTCTCTAGTGGGACTAAGCTTAATAGCATATCACTTGCGCTTTTCAAGCGTGGTTGGATTCGTGAGACAAAGAGAGAGAGTTTCCCAAATATTCAAAGTGCTCTTTTCCCTTTAAGAATGTCAAGCCAGGATCAAGAAACTTATGAGTCTGTAACTGGAAGAAGGCTGATTCAAACAGTTCTGGGCATTGTACCAGTGAATCAAAGGGTGGTTGTGAACCCTGATGGTAGTGGAGACTACACCACCATCAATGATGCTGTGGCTGCTGCACCAGACAATACTGATATTAAAGATGGATACTTTGTGATTGACATTGTAGCTTGGGTTTATCCAGAGTATGTTTCCATTGATAAGAACAAGCGATATTTGATGATGATTGGGAAAGGTATCAATCAGACTGTGATCACAGGCGATCACAACTATGATGATGGTTCGACTACGTTCGATTCTGCAACATTTGGTAAGCTACAAAATTGGAACTTTAGGTGATGTTATATATATATATATATATATTTGATGATTTTATTTTTATTTTTACGAATGTTATATATATATATATATATATATATATACTTGAATCAAAATAATTTTAAATGTCAACCTTAGGTGACATTAGGAAGCAACTCTATTATGAACCACATTTGTCCTGTGTTTCCTCTTTAAAAACTCATATATTCTACGCCATAAAAAATGTGGCATTGGGTGCACAAAGTTCCCACCTTTACAAGATTTGAAAAAGGTGATTGGTAGACAAATTATTTTCAATTTTTTTTTTTTTTTTTGGAGAGACTAATTCCCATACCTATCACTTTTGGTGAAAGGCACTAATTTTGATTATATACCCATATCTCTCTTTCTTCTGCAACATTTTAGGGTAATACAGATTATAATTTCTATTGCAGCTGTAGTGGGGGATGGATTTGTTGCTATTGGCATAACCTTTAAAAACACAGCCGGACCAAACAAGCACCAAGCTGTGGCAGTCCGAAATGGGGCCGACAAGTCCACATTTTATGGCTGTAGTTTTGAAGGCTACCAAGACACGTTATATATATACCTATTCTCAAAGGCAATTCTATAGAGAATGTGATATATATGGTACAATTGATTTCATATTTGGCAATGCAGCAGTTGTGTTCCAAAAGTGCAACATTTATGCACGACTTCCATTGGATGGCCAGTACAATGTTATCACCGCGCAAGGCAAAACGGACGAAAATCAAAATACTGGGACTTCCATACATGATTGTAGCATTAGGCCAGCTGAAGATTTAAAATCAACAGAAACATACCTAGGGAGGCCATGGCAGGAGTATTCAACAACTGTTTATATGCAATCTTTTATGGATAGCCTAATTCAACCTTCGGGTTGGCACTCATGGAATGAGAGTAACTTTTATCTTGATACACTATATTATGCTGAATATGATAACACGGGGCCAGGATCAAACACTAGTAACAGGGTTTCATGGCCTGGTTACCATGTCATAAATGAAGACGAAGCCAATAATTTCACTGTGTCCAATTTTATACAAGGAGATGACTGGTTGCCTGTAACTGAAGTGCCTTACTCTGGTGGTTTAGAATAAATTGCACAATGAGATCCTTCACCAATCACCATGTCTATGTTTAATTGTACTTTTTGCTGTTTTCTATTGTTGCTGTCTGAGCATAATTGTGGACCATCTATCTCGATAATATTCGATCCTAGCTAGCTTCGGATGGTGAATTCTTGCAACCAAGCAACATCTCTCTCTGCCTTTTGTTTTATTTTCTTCTTCTTTTCAGTTTTTGGTCGAGACCATATTAAATCAGTAAGCCCTTCAATATTTTAACAGGTTCTTCTTTGGTTAAACGAGGATAAAGTAAATATTGTTGGACATACTTGGGAATAGTAAGACTGAAGAGTTCCTTCAGAATTACTTAATTTTGGACATGATAAGAGTTGAAAAGAGTTGTTTGGACATGTTATCAAATAGAAATTTTAAATTACTAACAGATATACTTAATTTTATGATTTATGGGCCTGAACGATCACTACAAGAAAATAGGTCTATGGTAACAAAACTTTTTCGTCGCACAAAAGTCTCAATTTTGTCGCTTGATGTACTAGGCGACGAAATAGTACATTAGGCGACAAAAATCGTTTCGTCGACTAATGTTGGTAGCCGAATAGTCTTGGCGACGAAATATTTTTGTCGCCTAATACTTTCAACATTTAGCGACGAATTTTTTCGTCGCCTATTAATTTCGTCGCCTAAATAGTATTTGGCGACAAATTTCTTTTCGTCGCCTAAAGTTCATTTGTCAACGAAACATGGTTCGTCGCCAAAAAACTATAGGCGACGAAACTTATTTTTGTCGCCAAATATTCTTTACGCGAGGAAATTTATATCCTCGCCTATTGAATTTCAGGCGACAAAACATTTCGTCGCCTATTGTTTTTTGTTTTTTTTTTTCCAAGCTATTAGGCGACGAAAATGTGGGTCGCCAAATGATATATATATATATATATATATATATATTAAATTAGGTTTTTGCATTTTTAATATTTTATACCTACTCATTACAACCTGTCATTAACAAATCAATTCATTTTCAACAAAATATCCATAAACAAATCTTCCATACATTCCAAAAGTAAATAATATTTAAATTTAAAATTATCATAAATACAATCAGTACAACAATTAATAGAAATGAAAAAAATGTCATCTAACAATACCAAAAAAAAAAAAAAAAAAAAAAAGACTTCACACGAGAAAATATGTCTTCATTCCCCCAAGCTCATACAATCTGCACAAAATATTAAAAAAACATTAAGACTAAAGAGCAAAAACATTATTTCTATAAGAAATATGAGAAACATTTTTAAGCATCTGTAAAACTAATGACACCATTTTTGTAAATTCATGTGTGTTACTTTGGACCCAACGATCGTGTTTATGTAGGTCCACAAATTTTATAAAAAAAAAGCTTAAAAAACACACAACATATATCTCTAACCGTAAAAAAAATTATAAGTTCCTTTGTTCTACTTTGAACCTGAGGGTCAAGTTTGTGTCGATCCAAAGGCTGGTCCGTGACCTTTTTATGTTTTTGCCCCTCTACGGAAATTTCTAAGCTAAAGTGTTTAACGACTACTCTCTAACCGTGAGCCCTATCATCATTCTGTAAACGTGTTACTTTGGCTTAGGGTCGTTTCGTGTTTGTGTTGGTTCACGAGCCATTTCGTGGTTTTTTTTACATTTTTGCCTCTTGGCGAGACATTTCTATGCTTAAGTGTTATGAAACACATATTTACGTATAACTCTCTAACTGTGAGTCTTATCAAAGTTTTGTAAGTTACTATGTGTTACTTTGGACACGAGGGTCGTGTTCGTTTTTGGTCCACAGGATATTCCGTGGCCTTTTTTTACATGTTTTTCCCCTTGGTGGAATATTTTTAAGCTTAAGTTTTATGAAACGCACTATTGCGCATAACTCTCTAACCGTGGTCATTTTACATTTTTTTCCCTTGATGGGATATTTCTAGTAATGAAATATTGCAATTAATACACGAACCTCAAGTAGCTAGATTACAACTTAGGCAAAAAAATAATAATAAATTCAAGGTTGTTTTGCATGAGAGAGCATGTGTGTTAATGTCAATATAAAATGGCTTACCACCAAATGTATTTTTCTTCTTGATCCCTAAAAATCCAAAAAAAAAAAAAAAACCATAGAAAATTTATACATCTTAAATCATCCATAAAACTGGCAAATGAAAAAGAAATCAACAAAATTATAACATATACTCACAGAGAAACACTGGCCCCACTCCTTGTCCAAGTAGTGTCTATCTTTGAAAAATTTAAGAAACAAAAACATGAAATATATACCCAAACAACAACATAAAAACTCATTGGCTATATACCCAATGATTGAAGAATGAATGTATCATATTATCAATCTGTAAGTTCTTATGTGTTACTTTGGTTTCGAATATCAAATTCATGTAGGTCCACAGGTCGTTCCATGACAGTTTTATATTTTTTTCCATTTGATCACTCATTTCTATGTTTAAGTTTTATGAAACGTATATTTGCACATTTGCCCTTAGGGTTTGAATTGAAACTCATTCAATTCACATAGATATAAGTGCATGTGTCCTAAAAGTTTCAGCTCGAGTTTACTTTTCTATAATTTATTAAAATTCCCAAGAGTCAGTAAGCTCAATTATGTCAAACAGCCAATTCCAGAAGAGTGTAACACACTTATAAACTTCATTTTCACTACCAAAACACATCCACATTGGATAAAAATTTACAGAAACCTTTAATTATGTGTCTATAACAGACCATAAAAAAATTCGGATCAAAATGAGCTTCATATAATTTTCTAAAATTCATACAACTCAGCAACATCAAATCTTCCATACAATTTCTAGAATTTTGAAAACAAATTGACTAAAAATCATATATTCATCAAATCACTGTAAAATTTTTTCCAAATTAACCTCAAGGGTGTTATCTTTCATTCTACGCAGAATTAGTCTCAAAATTCCCCATGTGGAATTTATGGTAAATTTTACAACACACGATGCACAAAACTGTCTTGTGGACAGATTTGACTAGTTCTCTTATAAATTCACAAATAAATATCAAACGATGATATTTTCTCATGAAATTTAATACACATATACTAGACTCATGATATAATAATTCCCAAAAAACCATTTTGTCATATCTATTTTCAATAAAAACAGAATTTCAATTGAAATTTACTGTTCATGCAGTAGTAGAAAAATCAGCAGCAAATTTAGTTCTTCCTTTTGGTAACTTAATAAATCTTCATTATACATGAAACCAATTTCACCAAACCTCAACCAAAATCAGCCTAAAAATGTTTTAGAGTCATTCTAAATGGAAAAATAAACATTTTTCATGAAGGATACATGACCAAATTCTTCACCATTTGGAATTTGCTTCCAAATGATCATTTAATCAAACACTTGGTGGACAACTTTGCATATTACCTACACATGAGTTTTCTTCGCAAAACCCATTCTCCCTACATACATTTATAGAGTTTAGACACACAATATCTACTCTAAATGTGTTACAAATGCATTCTCAAACAACAACAACACAAACCCATCACAAAACTGTCTTGTGGACAGATTTGACTAGTTCTCTTATAAATTCACAAATAAATATCAAACGATGATATTTTCTCATGAAATTTAATACACATATACTAGACTCATGATATAATAATTCCCAAAAAACCATTTTGTCATATCTATTTTCAATAAAAACAGAATTTCAATTGAAATTTACTGTTCATGCAGTAGTAGAAAAATCAGCAGCAAATTTAGTTCTTCCTTTTGGTAACTTAATAAATCTTCATCATACATGAAACCAATTTCACCAAACCTCAACCAAAATCAGCCTAAAAATGTTTTAGAGTCATTCTAAATGGAAAAATAAACATTTTTCATGAAGGATACATGACCAAATTCTTCACCATTTGGAATTTGCTTCCAAATGATCATTTAATCAAACACTTGGTGGACAACTTTGCATATTACCTACACATGAGTTTTCTTCACAAAACTCATTCTCCCTACATACATTTATAGAGTTTAGACACATAATATCTACTCTAAATGTGTTACAAATGCATTCTCAAACAACAACAACACAAACCCATCACAAAGTGGAATACAAAAACCCAAAACATGTAATAATCAACTCCAAAAAACACAAAATACCCATAAATCCGAAAATTACATCAATAAATCTAAAACATTTTAAGTTTGAGTGTTTAATAATACATACCTCACTTCTAGCACCATTAGAACAATGTTTTCGTATGTTTTGAAGCAAGGGTTGAATGTCAACTTGAATCTCTTATTCTTTACCATATTTGACTTTGAGGAAGAAGTTGAAACCATCAATGGTGGGCTGAAATTTCAAGAGAAAAACACAAGAAAATGAGTTATTGGTGAAGAAGAAGAAGGAATGTGGAAGAAATTTGAAGAAGACAAGTAAATTGGAGAAGAATGAAGGAGGAAGAAAAAACTAAGTATTCTTCCCTCCTTCACTTTGAATTTTGGCCAGAACATGGGGGGAATGCTTCCCCCCTTTTACAACGTGTGTTATGTATATTGTTTAGGCTTGCACTGTTTTTGTCCCTTTGTTATGCTTACCAGCTGTTAATCAATAACATCTCTTTTGTTTATAATTTTTGAGAGTATATAACATATCTTTGCCTCTTGAATTGGTATTTAAAAAAGTTAATTGGTATATAAAAATGGGTAATTCTACGTACCTCTAATAGATAAAATTTCACATTAATAATACCAATGCCACATATTATGGTACTTATTTCACATATGATGGTATTTATTATTTTTATTTATTATTTAAATTAATATATATAAAAAATTAGATAGTATCAATATCACATTGGATAGTACCAACATCACATATAATGATACTTATATCACATTTGATAGTAACAATTGAGTGGATACCATACCCACAAAAAGAGTGTGGGTATTGTAGAATGACCCTATAAAAATGGGGGTCATTCTACAATACCCACACTCTTTTTGTGGGTATGGTACCCACTCAATTGGTATCATTAAATGTGATATAAGAACCATCATATGTGATGTTGGTACTATTTAATGTGATATTGATACTATTTGATTTTTTCTATGGGTAATTCTATAGTACCCATGTGGGTACCGTACCTCTAATAAATAAAATCTCACATTAATGGTACCAATGTCACATATTATGGTACCTACCTCACATATGATGGTACCTACCATTTTTATTTATTATTTAAATTAATATATATAAAAAATCAGATAGTACCAATCATCACATATGATAGTACTTATATCACATTAAATGGTATCAATTAAGTGGATATCATACCCACAAAAAGTACGTTAGTTACTATTCATTCCTAAAGTGATTTTTTTTTAACGTAAATTCAGTTTTTTTTTTTTTTCCTATTCATTCCTAAAGTGATTTTTTTAACGTAAATTCAGTTTTTTTTTTTTTTCCTATTCATTCCTAAAATGATTTTTTTAACGTAAATTCAGTTTTTTTTTTTTTTTTTTTTCCTAAAGTGATTTTTTTTTACGAAAATTCAATTTTTTTTTTCCTATTCATTCCTAAAGTGTACCAGCTTAATTAGGAACTGGGATAAGGGTCGACAATACGTAGTATATCTACTAGTATTTCAGTACGTAGTATATCAACTAGTATTTAAGTCCGTAGTACATAGTATATTGGAGCGGAGGCAAAAAATTTTGGGTGGGCTAATTGCAAAAAAAAAAATTTGACTCGGCTAATTATTTAATTTAAGGTAATTTTTTTTATATAAAAAATATAGGTAAAAAAATAAAAAAATAAAATAAATAAAATAAAACTTGGGTGAACGTGGCTACGCCATTGGTAGTATGACATTACCTTTTTAAGTACATAATATATTTACTAGTATTTAAGTACGTAGTACATAGTACATATATAGTATATCTAGTGTTTAAGTACAAGTATATCTACTAGTATTTAAGTACGTACGTAATACGTAGTATGACATTACTTTTAAGTACTTAGTATATCGATCTAGTGTTTAAGTACAAATATATCTACTAGTATTTAAGTACGTAGTATATATATTTACTATAGTATTTAACTACATAGTATGACATTACCTTTTTAAGTACGTAGTATATTTACTAGTATTTAAGTACGTAGTATGACATTAATTACCTATTTAAGTATGTAGTATATCTACTAGTATTTAAGTACGTAGTATGACATTGCCTTTTTAAGTACTTAGTATATTTACTAGCTATCGGCCATGACCGGATATATAACATTACATTTTTGTCAAGATAGACATTGGTTTCTTTAACATATGACACAAATCGAGTACTTCAAGGTTAGGACCTAAATTTTATAAAAAAAGCTGCCACATTAAAACTTTGGACGCCTAACTAAAAAATTGGATATTTTAGGCGACAAAAAATAATTTTTCGTCACCATATAGAATACATTCATTAAATTAGGCAACAAAATTCAATTTTCGTCGCCTAAATCTTATTAAAAAATGGCGGCAACATAAAATTTTTAACCGCCAAGTTGCCTACCTTTATTACATTCAGCGACGAAAATTGAGTTTCGTCGCCGAATTGTAATTACAAATAACATATGGCGACGAAACTTGATTTTCGTCGCCTAAATCTTAAAAAGGCATACATTAGGCGACAAAAATTATTTTCGTCGCCTAAATGTTTAATTCATTACATTCGGCGACGAAATTCAAATTTCGTCGCCAAAAGTGTGAATTCAAGTGATATTAGGCGACAAAAATTGAGTTTTGTCGCCGAATTGTAATTACAAATAACATATGGCGACGAAACTTGATTTTCGTCGCCAAAAGTGTGAATTCAAGTGATATTAGGCAACGAAAATTGAGTTTCGTCGCCGAATTGTAATTACAAATAACATATGGCGACAAAACTTGATTTTCGTCGCCTAAATCTTAAAAAAGGCGTTTAAAGAAAAAACCGGTTATTCATTACATTCGGCGACGAAAATCAAATTTCGTCGCCAAAAGTGTAAATTCAAGTGATATTAGGTGACGAAAATTGAGTTTCGTCGCCGAATTGTAATTACAAATAACATATGGCGATGAAACTTGATTTTCGTCGCCTAAATCTTAAAAAAGGCATGTCGCCTAAATGTTTAAAGAAAAAACCGATTATTCATTACATTCGGCGATGAAAATCAAATTTCGTCGCCAAAAGTGTAAATTCAAGTGATATTAGGCGACGAAAATTGAGTTTCGTCGCCGAATTGTAATCACAAATAACATTGGGCGACGAAATTTGATTTTCGTCGCCTAAATCTTAAAAAAGGCATACATTAGGCGATAAAAAAAGTTATTCGTCGCCCAATGTAATCTATGTTTTGGAATGTAGCGATGAAATATAAATTTCGTCGCCTAAGATTTATATTTGGCGACAAATAAAATATTTTGTTGCCTAAGATAGATATTGGGCGACAAAAAAAATTTTGGTCGCTAGATTTCGTCACCAAATAATCATCTTGTTGTAGTGGATTTGACATTTTGTATTTTTTTTTTTTTTTGGGGCGTGATTTATCATTGAATCAAGCAAGTTAAAGACCATAAATCTTATTTCTCGGGGTTCAGCTCTTGGCTCAATGGTTAGCACCTTTGGTGCTAACCACAGGGGCAAGGGTTCGAATCCCACCAACCACCTTCTGGGGAGGTGACTTAATGGAATGAAACCCTCGTGACCCATCATACCTGCGAGTCCGGGAGTTGTGGGTTCGGGTAGTGGTACGCCCCATTATTGCCCAGATGTGCCCCACGCCATGTCAAAATCGGGTTTAAGTGGGTCGGGATGAACGCACCTGCGAGTCCATTTTTCTTTCATAAAAAAAATAAAATAAAATAAATAAATAAATCTTATTTCTCATTACTTATATGTGAAAATTGAGGTAATTTTTTGTATTATTGTAACAACGTTTAAATAAATGTTTGTGCTTATTGAACCAATATAAGATAATCTAGAGTTGAAAAAAGTTTTCATTAAATTTCTACTATTCTATTCCAAAAAAAAAATTTGAGATAAGATAGAATAAATGCAAGCTATTTAAAAAATAAATACAATTTGATGTTATCAAATTATTACAAAGTGATAAAATCAAACTAACTTATTACATAAGATAAGATGGATTAAGATTCTCTAAAGTTCTTAGGGGTACTCTACCACATAAAGTTCTCTAAATTTTGACCATTCATTTTAAAATAAAAGGTTAGGATGATGTCATATCATTATTCCACTAACATAACAATAAAATAATAATTATTTTATTTTGGTTTAGATGGGTTAACCTTGGAGTGTTTTAGTTTGGTTTGGAAATTATTATTTTATTGTTATGTTAGTGAAATAATGATATGGCATCATCCTAGCCTTTTATTTTAAAATAAATGGTTAAGATTTAGAGAACTCTATGTAGTAAAGTACCCTAAGAACTCTAGAAAATCTTGATCCAGATAAGATCTAATTTTAGTAAGTAAAGAGTGTAAGAAGAGAAATAAAATAGAAAAAGACTCTGGGGGCTCAAAAAATAACTAAAAGAATAATAATAATCTCCCTGAAAATTGATTTTTCTTGGAAGGGCCTGTGTCAAAACTGTTTAAAGAATCGGAAATTGAAGTAAAAAACAAAAAAACAAAGGGCATTTTTCGGAATTCCATCCTTTATTTATATGTATTTATAACCATTTACACACAAAACAGCAAAACATACCAAAACTCTCTCTCACACCAAAATCATTCACGGACTTTCCAAAACCACCAACCATGATCAGCTCCATTACTCTATCGCTCATTGTTCTCAATTCTCTTCTCATCTCCATGCTCTTTACGGCCCCACTTCCACCACCACCAACGCCTTCAAGCTGTTCCGACGAGCTTGTTCTGGTCTCACCATGCATGCCCTACGTCTCGTCTTCGCCAAACAACCTCTCCGAAAACTGCTGCAACACCATTTCCTCCTCGGTTTTAAACTCTACCAATGGTGTTTGCCTCTGTCACCTTGCCCGCCAGCCTTCAAAAAGCCCAACCAAGTCGTTCTTGGTTTGTCTTGACCTTTTCTTGCTTCAGCTTTTTGTTTTTTTTATCCATGGATTTTCTTGAAACTATGTTTGTTTTCTCTAGAAAGAAAATCAATGATTAAATAATGGACTAATCGAATTATATTGAAACAGTGTCAGAAGCATTGGCTCGTCTCCAGAACACTACAATATCGGGGCAAAATAATCATTATGATCGTGGTAAATCAGTCTTCTACTCTTACTTTTACTTGCAATTATTTTGGAATTTACATTTCCCTTAATGCATATTTATATTTGGATCACCAATTTGTCATTGCTTTGAATGATTTTATTTTAAAATATTAGAAATTCATGCAAGTATTAAATATTAACGAGAAATTAGTTTTTAGCAAATGATTAATGCTTAAAATTTTCTGGGATAACATGAAGAACATGTAAACGAATTGTGGACATCGATGTCCACAAATTGATGTCCACAATTTTAGCCATGTAAATAGTGTGAGTCAATCAATAAATTTGTTTCCACAAATTGGGTAAATTATACGAGTATATGTGGTCATTTGTCTTATCTTTTTAGATATAAAAAAGAAAAAGAAAGAGCTGTTTTATTTTTTTCACCAACAAAATATGGCAATGTTCTATTTTTTGTGTTTTTAAAACATGCATTTTGTTAAATTTTAGGGGACGAAAATAGAACATGTATTATATTTCAAAGATGAAAAAGAATATTTTTTCCTTAAATTTGATAACATTACGGCCATGATACCAATGTAAATTGATCAATTGTCTCACACTGTAACCATGGCAAATCTGATCACTTATCTTAAATCCCAAATGTAACATGGAAATTAGATTAGAAGTCTCGGTTTCCATATATAAGGTATAGTTTGATCTCTCAAGTTTCCTTAAATGCAGCTCCTAAATTCAATGATGATGAATCTCCACCAGACCCTGAGAAGACATTACCCACACTACAGACTGGTTTGAGTTTCGTCAGCCACGAAGCAACTTAATTTGTAGCAACTAATGATTAGCTACAGTTGGTTTCCACTTCCACAATTAGCTCTTTCAGTACACCCATTGGAATTTTGGGATTGTAGACAAAAATTCCTCTAATTGCCTTTACCCAGCAAATAAAGCAAATTACCTAAGTACTTCTTTGATATGAGTATGTGCATAAATGTGTATTCTGATATTCTTCACAATTACAGCATGCTAAACTTGTCTTAATATAACAATGCAACGTGGATCTTGCTTCAACATTGAGATCCTTCACCATGTCTCTTTTAAATTGTTCTGGTAGCTGCTTTCTATTGTTAATGTATGAGCATAATTGTGGACCATCTCAATAATATTCGATCCCAGCTTTGGACTGTGAATTCTTGCAACCAATTAAGCAACATCTCTCTCTATCATATTCTTTTCATTTTTGGGTCGAGACCATATTAAATCAGTAAGCCCTTCAATATTTTAACAGGTTCTTTTTGGGTTAAACGAGGATAAAGTAAGTGTTAGACCTTATTATTATTATTATTATTTTTTGGCTAAATAAGTGTTAGACATATTTGGTAATAGTAAAACTGAAGAGTTCATTCCGCGTGAGTAGAAATTAACAAGGGTAGATAATGGGAGTTGATAAGAGTTTGGACATGAATACATGATGTCAAATAAAAATTTTCAATATCTAAAAAATTTACTTAATTGGAAATTTTGTGATTTATGGGCTTGAATGATTTAATATAGTTTTTATTAATTTATTTTTTTGGTGATTTAACATCAAGTTAAGAAAGTAAAAAAGCATGTCTTACTTAAAGTCATTTCATACCCTATTGTATATCCAGTGATCTTATCTTCCAACATCTCAATAAAGTAGCATGTATATGTATGTATGTATCTCATTTAATTTTGGCCTTAATCTATTGTTGCACAATGGCGTGCGTTTGGATTAGCTTTTTAAATCTTATTTATTTATTAATTTGTAAATGTAGTTATATTTAGAAAAAATGAAACTTTAAAAAGTCAATTTATAGGCAAATAAACTAATATATAATCTATTGGAAAAAAATTAAAAAAAAAATACTAATTTAACGCTAATAAAATGAAGTTTATTTATGAGCTGAGTTAGTAATTAGGATTTAAACATACATTAAATAAATGGTTAATTATACTTTATCGACCTAAGGTTTGCTTCGGTATACAACCATTACTCACCTCATTTTTTCTTTTTTATATTTTTTGTTTGAACCAAGAAATAAAAACAAATAAAAGACATATATAAAACATAATTCATTTCCTTGCAAGGCTTTGTTTTATGTCTTCCATTAAGTTAAAACAGAAAACATCTGGCTTACCAAATAAAATTTTAATTATGTGAACATTTGAATGAAATCCTTGCTCATATCCCGAATGCGTGGGAGATATTGGAGAAAACTTATGTCGAGCCATTAGATGAATAATCTTTGACTCCAAATCAAAAGGAAGCCTTACAAAAGGCTCAAAATAAATATCATCAAGCTCTTATGTTAATCTATCAGGGTTTAGTTGAGGTGGAGAAATTTCACCTCCAAAAATTGAGAAGGGAGTTTGAAACCTTAAACATAAAACAATCTAAATCAATTTTCGATTTTTTTTTTTTTAAGGGTCTTAGCTATTGTGAAATAATTAAAAACATATGTTCGAGAACTTGTATGATAAAGTGTGATAGAGAAAATCCTCCAATCATTATCTTCAAAATTTAACTATATTATTGTGGCGATTGAGGAGTTAAAAGGATTAGAGTGACCATTGATCAACTCATGGAATCTGTACAAACTCATGTAGAAGATGTGGACGTGGTCCAGGAAGAAAGTTATGGCTGCATGTGGAATTCATATACCCATGTATCCGTTCATTTCATTTGTAAGTAGTAAGAGTGCAAGAAGCAAAATAAAATAGAGAAAGTCTTAATTTTGGCCCTGGGGTTTGTTATTTTGAAGACCAACTAGGTTTTGGATTCTCAATCTTCAGAAAACTGAAAAATAATTCGAAACTGTTGAAGTTGCAAATTTGAGCCACTAGATGAATCCACATCCTATGGTTTTCACATTTTGATGGAAATATATATATATATATATATATAAAAGATACTATAGAAACACAATGTTTTGAGTGATCCGTCACACACAAATCATGTATGCTGTGTTGTATTTATATTGATAATTCTATACAGCATATAGTGTTAGAGTAGAACTCTCATTCTATCATTTACAAAGATTGATTTCTAATCAACTATCCTATCTACAAGTGTGATGTAGGATAAGATTATCCATAACCCGAAGCATGCTGATCTGCTAGCCGTGACATCTTTGTGTTGATCTGTTTGTGTTGCTTCTTATATATATATATATATGCCACTCAACTGTATTTATAACCGTTTGGCAGACTCCTACACCAACAAAACAAACCAAAATCCTCTCACCCTAATAACTCACAGTGACAGACTTTCCAAAGCCCCCAACCATGAACACCACCATTACTCTACGGCTCATTGCTCTCAATCTGGTTCTCACCTCCACGCTCCTCCTCATTGTGGCAGCCCCACCGCCACCACCACCGCCTTCAAGTTGTGTCAACGAGATTATTCTGTTCTCACCATGCCTGCCCTATGTCTCGTCTCCGCCAAACAACCTCTCCGACACGGCCTCCGAAAGCTGCTGTGATGCTTTCTCCTCAGCTTTAAACTCTACCAATGGTGTTTGCCTCTGTTACCTTGTCCGGCAGCCTTCAATCCTCGGGTTTCCAGTCAATGACACGAAAGTGCTCTCTCTTTCTTCGCTTTGTCCCATCAAAGAAGACAACAGTTCCATGAGGAATGGATCTTTGGAGTCGCTTTGCTCAGGTTCGAAAAGCCGAACCCAGTTCTTGGTTTCGTAAATTCTTGAGCTTTTCTTGGTTTAACTTTAGTTTACATGGATTTTCTTGGGTATAACTAGGATAAATTTGGAATCTTTATAGTGGGATTTTGCAACTCTCCTAATCTCTTTTTTTTACTGGAAAGAAAATCAATGGCTAATAATGGACTAATCGAATTATATTTCTATCTATATTGAAACAGGGTCACCAGCATTGCCTCCTCTCCGGAGCACAACAATTTCAGGGCTTACAAATCCTTCTGCTTCTGGTATCTAGGCTGAGTGCTCTTTTACTATTACTCACAACTATTTTGGAATTTACATTTCCCTTAATGCACAGTAATATTTGGATCTCCAATTTGTCAATGCTTTGAATGATTTAATCCATCTCAGTTTGTTTGTTTGTTTGTTTGTTTGTTTTTAATCTCATGAGCTCATGCAAGAATAAGTCCGAAATTAGCTTTTTGAGTAAATTAGTATTGCTTAAATTGTTCTGAGATAGTATCAACTTATTAGAGAATAAAGTGAGAAACTTTTTTTTCTTCACAAAGAGTAAGGTAAATTATATATTTGGCCATTTGCGTTATCTTTTTAATTAAAAATATTAACATCATGGCCATGAATCATGATACCCATAAATTGATCAATTCTCACACACTGTAACCATGCCAAAACTGACTTGTCTATCCCAAATGTAAAATGGAAATTAAACAGAATTCTCAGTTTCCATATGAGGCAGGAGCCTTCATGGTTACTAGAAACATGGTCTGATCTCTCAAGTTTCGAATCGCTTAATTGCAGGTCCTATATCTAATGATGTTGGATCTCCTCCAGAACCCGAGAAGAATTCATCTACAACATCAAGCTCGCCTCCAGAGTTCGCTAAGCCATCACCCACATTACAGAACTCATCATTAGAACCGGCTAGAGTTTCATCAGCCACGAAACAACTTTGTAGCAGCTACAGTTGGTTTCCAGTTCCTCCCAGCATAGCAATTCTCCTTGTTCCTATCTCCATTCATCTATACTCATGATACAATGCATGATTAGCTCTTTCACCACCCGGTGAAATATTGGGATTGTATACAAAAATTCCTCTTTTTGCCTTTACCCAGCAAATCAAGCAAATTAGCTAAGTACTTCTTTGATATGAGTGTGTGCATAAATGTGTATTCTGATATTCTTCACAATTACAGCATGCTAAAACCTGCTGAATGCTTTAAGGCAAAGATAGTGTACTTTCATGCAGCAAAGAAGACAATATAAACTTGTCTTAATATAACAATGCAACGTGGATCCTGCTTCAACATTCAACTACATGTGAATCATAGTTTCATGACATACAAAAAGCAAGATATATTTTAACCTAATTTTGATAGTATGATATGTATACCACTTCTTCTGTGAAGATATAAAACACTCCAAAAAAAAAAAAAAAAAAGGGCATATGCCAGATTCCTCATGCCCCTAGGTGTTGAGCAAATTTTAATCCTTCCAACCATCAGACCATTCATCTTCATCCTTGGAAGGTTTAGGATATTCTTCTTGCAAAGACTCTTGACCCCATTCAACTTCTTTAGAGGGTGGAGGGTTTTCTTCATAATAGTTCATGTTATCCTTCTGTGGGGGTTCCTCATTGACGAACTCCTGCCTTTCAGGGAGAGCACAACCCTGATAAGAATTGTTGTCTGCACAATGCCATAAGAGCATGCTCCAGTGGGGGTCCTGCCAAAAATGCAAATAACTGGGCATTGGCAATGTAAACAACTAATTCCCGGATTTTATGGTATGAAAGCTCAATCAATTCGATTACTTAATGCGACAGAAAACACGAGACATATAAGTTTAACACATCAGAGTTTGGTCTTAATCATATCTAATTTCTTTGACATGTTCATGATTACGAATCTTTCAACTATCCATGTTTCCATTCTACCAAAAGAAAACCTGATTTCTCCATTGCTTTTGAAAAGGGGAAAAAAAACATTTAACCTCTTTATTTTTAATCAACATAAAAGTACATTAGGGTTGCAAGAAGAGTAACATCTAAAAAACTCATTTCCAAGCTCATTGGTAGGAAGTGCTGCAAATAACAGACCAGTACTATAAGCTGCACATTCAGGGCATGCTAAGACAATAATTAATTTATTCACAAGAATAAGATATGCATGTAATCTTTTAACACACATGTGCACATCCAGATTAGATTTTCAGATTGAAACTTATTAGAAAGTCTTAAATGAAATATCAGTAAACCCTATTGAATTTACATATCAATTATAAATAATGTTGAATGTCATGGAAGTTTCAAAGGATGCACCCAGATGGGATTTTCAAGTTGATAATTGGAGGTATAATGCTAAATGAAACTTCATTGAGCCTATCAATATATGGTACTCATAAATAATGTCAAAAACATGGTGCCAGTTTTGCTGCCTGCCGTTATTGCTAATGGTTTTAGCACTTGAACAATAAGTGCCAGGTCTAACCAGACAAGACAAAAATTTGATGAGCACCCACCTAGACCATCATGCAGGTGGAGAAATTCCTAATGATACAAAGTGTAGACCTATACTCTGCATAAGCAACATTGATGTAAACTTCTATAAATATACATGTGTGTACAGAATATGGATCTGATAGGGATGCAATCTTTTAGAGGACACAGTTATCATCAGGTTTGTTCATAGTAATGTGTGGGTTTCCTTATATTTGCCTCAATGAATCTCAAATAACAGCTTGCAATAGAAAAGGCATTACCTTGCTGATGATGTGGGGATTCCCGATTATGACCAACAAAGATATAGCGCGGGTTATAGCCACATTAAACCTTCTTGGATTGCTCAAAAATCCCAAACAATACGTTCTGTCAAACTCATTGTGTTTGATCGTTGACCGGACAGTAGATATAATAATGACTTTCTTCTCTTGACCTTGAAATTGTTCAACACTTCCTACCTTGATATCCGTCATCTCTAAATTTTCAAGGGCATTCTTTAGTTTGAGCACTTGCTGCCTATAAGGCGTGATTACCCCAATATCTTCTTCACTCAGATTCCCACTAGCAGTCAGTCGCCTGATAACCTCTACTACCTTGCTTGCCTCGATTCGGTTAAACCATGATGGATTATTCCCTTCCCTCTCATCACAACCTTGGATACCAAAGAAAAGAACAGGAAACTCCCTGTTAGGAAGGAAATTCACCCCATCCATGAAGGCACTATTGTCATCTTTACATGCAATTAATTCTCCGTTATAGAACAGCATTGAAGGGAGAGAGAGAATTTCTGGGTGACATCTGTAGTTTCTTACCAATTTTGTTACATAATTTTCATCCCCATTATAGTAAAATTCTGATTCAGACAATCTTTCCAAATATGATTTCCCCAACCCGTAAGTTTCTGCCTCTTTAGAGTATATTACTGGACCTAACTGCATCGGGTCTCCAGCAAGAACAACAACAGTTTTTCTTTGACAGAGACAGGATATAGGAATCATGGTTTCTGGCTCTGAAGCTTGGCCAGCCTCATCCAAGAAAATATGAGAGAAGTGGCCTCGCGCGACACCTTCTGCATAAAGAAGAGATGCACTCATATAAGTTGATATGACGATCCTATATCGCATGAGGGCGCTGAGTGGAGGACAACTGAAGACATGCTCATCAAAGAAGCAAAAGCGGATAATATTAGGTTTGATATCATCATAGGGACGGGTAGGAGCATTGAGCCTGAATATTTCATTGTCTTTAACTTCAACATCCTTTTCACTGAGGAGCTTCTCTAGAATGTGGTCTGCTGCACTATTTGAAGGTGCACACACAAGAATCCGAGCATTCTTTCGAGTTGTGTAGAGCTGGAGGATTGCTTCCACTAGAGTCATAGTCTTGCCTGTACCAGGAGGCCCATAAATCACATAAGGCGGTGCTCCTTTGCAGCCAAGGATCATCTCAATTGCACACATCTGCTCAGGATTAAGATTACATGATATAGGCACCAGTGGAGTGGTTTCAATCTGCCTAATGTTAGGGGACTCGATTGGAAATAGGACCTCTAGCTCTAACTTTGCTGCAGCTTCAATGGCTTGATATAACCTTCTCATGTTGATTCGATTATATGTGAAGTGTACATTATAGAGATCCCCATCTCTATGGCACGAGTGGAAGTCTCGATCAAACTTCAGATAAACTTCATCAGCCTCAACACGGTGGATAAAACCCTGTGCAACACCGCATTCAATTTTGGCAAAACAGCTCTAGGATTCTAAATATTCAACTAATAGTGAAAACACTCAATATTCTGAGAAGCTGAAATCTACAGATGTGGAATCTCTATAGATTTATAATCTGGAGTTTAAACAATAAAAAAATCAAGAAAAAATAAGATGGGATAGTGCCTACAGCTGACATCCAGTCATAGAACAACCTCAAAAAAGTAGAGGGATACAGGATATCGTTCTACACCATTAACCTGTTCTCTCCAAATGGACCAAGGAAGAAAATGTGGAATAGCATTCCATATACTACCTTTTTTTTTATGACCAAACTTTCTTTTCCAAGAAGAGAGCAAGTCAAAAAACCCCTTCTTCACCACCCATTGAATCCCAGAATAGAGAACACTTGTGATTACATATATGATGTCATCCAACAGTGGAGCAGAAGATGACCAATCAATTCACAAGAATATTTACACATACAATATCAATCCACCACAATTAGTCTCCTCTTAATAAGGTTACCAATATCAAAATTCCACCCAAAAAAAAAAAAAATCCGTATGACTTTTGTTAGTTTTGTACCATATGCTCCTCCAAGGGAAATTGCTACTTAATTTTCTTTCTAAAGGCCATATAAAAACAAATGAACCTTAAATATTTCATGACATGCACAAAGTAGGATTCCAATAACAAGTAAAAGTGTCACTATGGCAGTAAAAGTGTCGTTATCAATAGCTAAAAGAAACAACTCTAGAAGCCAGTCCTTCAAAGCCTTATCCTCACACCACACATCATGCCAAAATTAAATCCACCTTCCATCATCCACTAAGCATGAAAAAAGATCCTATCCGCTCACCCGATACCTCTCAAGAACTCCACTGACTCACAAAGCTTGTTTAACAACTTAATTATCTAACACTCAATCCACCTTTACTAATAAACTAGACAAAACTAATAATAGCTTTCGCTCAAACAGCACTTCCTCTATACAGAAAAATGGGTGGAGGATAAGGTAGTGAGTTCAAAGCCCACTAGATGCATTTGAACTTATCAATAAAAAAAGTAAAAAATTAATAATAATAATAATGAAAGTGAACACATGAAAATCACCATATTGGAGGAAATGAGGCTTTTCTGAGTGAGTTCAAAGCAATTACAATTCAAAATGGCCAAAACGTTTTGAAAAGTGTTACTGAAAAATTACATTTGTTCACTCATTTAGCCATATCTTTTAAACTACTAAGCATTTTGTGGTGAAATTTTTCCCATTAGAAACTAGACATCCATGTCTTCAAAATGAGCACAATAATCATAATACATTGCAAGAAATATATATCAAGGCTCCAATTATTTTGCTGCAAAATATCTTTTAAACTATTAAGCATTTTGTGGTGAAACTTGTTAGAAACCATACATCCAAGTCTTCAAAATGAGCACAATAATCATAATACATTACAAGAAAATATTTATTAACTTATTAAGGCTTCAATTATTTTGCTGTAAAATATTTTTCCTTTTTTTGATAAGTCTCCTTTGTTTGTGAAATAGCATATTATGTACCCATAAGGTCAGTGAAAATAGACCCATTGGTCGAGTGAGTTGGGAAATCCTAGTATATAAAAAAAATTACATACTAGAATTTTATTGTTACTATGTTGTAAAATATTTTTCTCGAAAATGTTTTCCATATTCAGATGTTTGGTGCAACTAAAAATTGCTAATGAATGGAAAAGATTTTCATGGTCAATGGAAATTTTCATTAATATGGTGATAAATGGATTTCACTTTGTAAAAGCGTAAATCGTCTTTGGACCGAACTTATGCACTTTTCCCACCTCCCTCAGCCCACATCCAAGCCACCACCCCCAATTGCCCCCCACCCCAACTCCTCCATGCCACCACCCCCAACTGCCCTCCCCCCACCCCAACACCCCCATGTTGCTACCGCTACCACATAGCCATCCACTCCCCCACACTACTGCCACCACCTCCCCTTCCCCACTCCGTTGCAATGCCAGCAACATCCCTTCTCCCAATTCCTCCACACCACCAACCTTCCTCCTCCCTCCATTCCCCCGCCCCACACCACCACCTCCTTGCCCCCCCCCCCCCCCCCCAAAAAAATAAAAAAAACTCCTTTGTGCTGCCACCACAGCCACCACCTCCCCCCGTCATTCCTCTCACCATTGTCTACCAACTTATTGTGGGATTTTGTTAATATCAATGTAGAGATTTTCAGTACAACCAAACACTAGAAAATTCTTTCAGTTTCAACCAAACAACAGAAAACATATCATTTTCTTGCAAATACTTCTAATGAAAACAATTTTCTTTTATATTGAAACAAATGGAGCCTAAATATAATAATGAGTAACATGGAAAACACAAGGCTCTTTTCAATCATGCACAGATGAATTTCTATTTGTACATAGATGAAACACACAAGTCAAATGAGAACTACTCATGTTGGACCATTATCTGCCTAACAAGAAAACATCCAAGGAGGCAGGAATCCTCCAATTCTTTTCTATAGCCATAAATCAAAAATCATAGCTTGGCTTAGAGTATGATGATGATATTTTTCACCAAAACATTGATGAAATTCCCTAGAGGTACAGAAAAGTGAGGAGATGGGATACTAAGAGCATCCAACTAGACCACCATCTATATCTTCTTATCTGAACAACGTACCTGAGGCTGACACAAATAATTGTCCATGTCTTTTTAATTAGAATCTAACAGTTCAGTAGTTCCTGCAGCACCTAAATTCTATAGCAACTAGTATCACATATAATAATAGCTAGAAGTTGCTGAAACCTTCTAACCATTGGTGACAAATAGGCACGAACCTGAAATAAAGTAGTCTCATTTTCATCTTCAGAGGCAAGCCTGGCAAAAATAAAATCTCCTTGGACGAGTGAAGGCCTTCTCTCAGCAAGGCCTGGGACCTCAAGGGACAAAAATTGAGTTCCCCTCTTCCTCATAGTGACACGTTCCATGTCATGGCTCCTCATGTCTTCCTGAAGCAACAATACGCTAATTTTAGCACAAAATCAAAACAAGACTCTCATTTAATCGTTACGACAGTTCTTTCCTTCACAAATGAAAAGTTACCTTCAGTTGTATTTCTTCCATGACTACTAAATTTCTGAAGAAAGGAGCGTAGTTCTCGATCGAAAGACCTTCTTCAACAACATCAGGGATCTGCTTTCTCTCAAGAAATTCCCAGATATCCTTTGGAATGTCATATCGAGGAAGTCTGTTTTTGTAAACTTTGTTGGTTGCCTTTGCAGGACGTACTCCTGTAACATATGTATCATTGGCCACAAATTGCTTCGTTCTTCTGCCTCTTGAAAAAGGCTTTCTAGAAGCCAAAGACTGTGATATCTTATCATCAGACATAAGAAAAACCACTCGTTCTATCCTTGTACTCTCCACATCAAAATACACAACTGAAGTCTGCAAGCCAATTTCCTTTGGTTTACAAGAGATCCATACAGTCAAAGTCTCTCTTGGCTGAATCATCCTGTCCTCCAAGGAGAAAAAATCTACATACTCTCTGCTGGTCTCATTTCCTGATGGAGGCTTCATCAGCGAAAGTTTGAATGAATCCTCAGGAACTGAGGCAAAAATTGTAACAGACCAGAGAGTCACTGGTTCACTAGTAGTATTCTTTACAGTAACAAAATCTGCAGCGCTTTCTCCTACGGTTATCGATTGAGGCTTTCCTCCCGACATAGGAAATGGGACAGAAATAACAACAGGACCCTCTTCAGTTGGGTTGTAACTACAAACAGATTTATCATCCTCAAAATCAAGAAATCCAATCTCTCCTTTGTCTCCAACGGTAGAGAATTCCTCATCCCACTTACCACCAAAATCACCCATCACCAAGTAGAGACTAAAATAAACAAACTGTCAGTTTCCTTACTATTTTCAAACACCCACAAGAAAGGAAAACAACCCCATGAAGTATTAGATTTTTCTTTGAGAAAAAAAAAAAAAAAAAAAAAAATGCAATGCTACTAAGAAAAAAACCCAATTACTTAAGCTACATTCAAATTAATGAAAAATTAAAATCAAATTCAGAAAAATCAACGATAACATAAAAGATCTCAATTACCCAGTAAACCCAGAATTAGAAGAAGCACCATAACCTAAAGAGAATCAAGTAATACTAGATTGCATTAAACCATACTAATGATTGGTATAGCCACTAAGAGAGTAATACAAACAGTCATGTTTATGATTGGCATTCCCTATTTTCAGGTTCACTGAACCAAACATCAATGCCCAAAACCCACATAAGAATCCAAACCCCACAATAACGTTTTCCACAACTAAAGCACATACAGACACATTAGAAATTAATTATAAAATAAAATATTGCTATAGAAAACAAAGGCAAATGCAAACTTAGGTTAAAGAGACAACCTTGGAAGAATCAGTGAGGGATGCTTCAGATGACAGAAACAAAAAAGAACCCAACTTTGATCAAAGCTCAGCCTCAATTACCTATTACAAAACAAAAAGGGTCTCTATGCAAAATTAAAAGTGATATGCAATGACCCTTTATTAGCAAATGAAAAAAAAAAAAAAACCTTCTTGTAGAAGGTATTTGATGTGACTTTCAATTATATTTCCAAATTAAATTAAAAAAGGGCGAGAAAGAAAGAAACTTGATGGCATTGTCATGTGTTGGATTATTGTTTTGATACTTTTGGGTGGAAAATATTACATCTTTGGCAATTATTAACAAACAAAAGTGTATGTTTGGGGGGCCAAAATGGTACCCACCTATGCTTTGAAAATTGAAAGTTGAATAGTGAATAGTGAAAAGTGAAGTGAGTCTGTTGTGCAGGGAAGGGAAGTGTGAGTGAAGACGTGACACAGAATTAGAAGTTTAGAACCCCCATTGTTGAGGGACACGTCTGAGCCTGACACCGAATAAATCGATCTGATATTGAATTGAATTGTTTGAGGGGTCAAATTAAGAAAGTTGTGGCCTAGCATGAGTTTTGAAGGGTTATAGTGAGTTCAGAAACTTCACCCAGCGTCTTGCTAATTTCTTAGTGGAGATTAGGATAGGCCAATAGGAAGGGTGTGTGATATTTTTTTGTTAGACTTAAAGGTAGTTTTATATACGATCATGGATGAAAATATGAACTTTATTCTTGATAGAAATGTTAAGTTGAAGAATTCAAATGAAAAGAAAATAATAATAAAACCCATACTTAAAATGGAAAATGTGTAATATGAATTTCGACATTTAAAAAAAAATAAAAAACAAACAAACCATGCACACATGAGTTGAGTTGTGAGGCTATCTATGAACCAAACCAATAAAGGCATCTAAAATTTCTTTTAATTATAAGGATTTGAAACACATGGCCATTACATGATATTTTATCCATTTGATCAATAGGAAATTTCTTTTGTATTTTTTATTGCCAATCTTATTAAAATAATTTGAATACAAAAGTTAAATTAGAACGTTACATTAACTATTTTAAATAATATGCATTCAATATCAATGACCATTGTCTTGTGACAGTTCTTTTAAAGATGGATGTTTTATGCTTATATCATCTAGGGTATTACTTTAACCCAAAAAAAACAAAAAACAAAAGAAAACAAACCAACAAACAAAAAAAAGTTGCCTCGGTATGATGATATAGAGTTACTAAAAAGTTACCTTGGCTTATCTTAACCACATGCATCCCATTCAGAGTGTCCTTTCAGAATGCAATGCCATCCCTACCAACTCCCTAGTTTCTTTTGGTAAAACCCATATGTGCTTAACCTATCTAAACATATGTCGGTGCACCAGAAAAACTGAACGGTAATTTTCCCATTATTATTATTGTTATTATTAAATATTAAAAAAATGGTTTATTAAATCTTGTAAAGGTGTCTGTTAACCTTAATTTTTAAAGCAAAATAACCCAAGCTCGAATTTTATCCCAAGAGATTAACTCAGTTGGATCATACATTCAATCAAAAACAATATCAGCATGTCATATTGTGTCTGACTAACAAATTTTCAGCCAATGAAGCTGCTCACTACCTTGGCAAGCGGGCTTTAAACTATGATGTTTTTGGCATGTCTTCCATCAGCTCTGCGCTGTGCTTGGAAAGAACTCTTGTTTGTTAGTTGATTGCTTTATATATTGCCTTTTTCATTAGCCAAAAGAACATGACTAAACAAATTTCCTTCACCATTAATTTCAAGAGTCAAGGTAAACCGTCGAGATTTTAACTTTTTTTTAACTTGATTGAATGAGAAAATAAGGTGTAGATAGGTCTGACAAGTTTGGCAACGAGACCTTTTCTTTCCTGCTTCATAATAAATGTAAAGCTATAAACAAATCATCCTTGTAAAGGTGTTAATTGTGGAAAATATTCTCGTTTTAAAGCATTCCGAGAATTAAATAAAGGCAATGTCAAACAAGTCCCACTTAAAGGAAAAAAAAGAAAGAAAGGGAAGAACACAAGAGTAGCATTAATTTTCCAACAATACAACTATTCTGGCTTATCAGCAAATCAAACAAGAATAGTCAGTACGAGTATTTTAAACTAAGGTTCGGGGAGAGTTACATAACTTTCCCTATTAACCCATTTAAATTAAAACACCCAACAGAAAAGGAATTCAGGCTAAAGTAGCTACACCATCCTTGACGGATTCACGCCAGGCATACTCTCTTGCTCCATCCTTGTCAACAATCTTGATCACAAAGTTTGGTGGTGCCACAACCAGTCTGGATCGTATCTCCAGTATGCACTTATCAACCAGATCGATTGCTTCTTCCACCGACATGCCACTGTGGTAGTGCCTATCCATCATGGAGAGGGAAAAATAGGACCCATAACCAAATGCGCCCTTGTCAACTTTGTGAAGTGTAGCAATATAGTCAACATAGTAAAGAGATGGACCTGTCTCCTTGTCGTAGCCAGCCAGAAGGATATTCACAGAGTATGGATTCTGAAAAACCAAATTTTACAATTATATTAGGTAGCCAAAGTATCAACCACCTACCAATTATGCCTATAAGATGTGAATGTCCCTGCATGTTGATGCAATTTGGCAACTGTAACTCAGGACCAACTCAAAGAAAGAGAACAGATCCTATCTAAATAGTAAAATCTATAACTAACCACAACAAGCATTATGGCAACTTCTGAACATCTCTACCTTTACCTCTTGATCTTAATGCAAGTTCACTAAAGAACCACTGAGCTTCAAAGTTAGTGTTCTTCTCCTTTGGGTTAAGATATTATTTTACTTTTATTTTTTCAATTTGATTACAATTAGAAAAGGGCATTACTGCTATGATGAAAGCAAGCAGAGAGTTCAGCAGAAAACAAAAGCAAGCAGAGAGTTTAGCGAAAAAACAAAAGCAAGCAGAGAGGCTTAAGTGAGGTCTCCAAGGAATAACTCAAAAGAAACATAGATGAAGCACCAAGAAGGAATGAAAGAGAAACTCTGGAAGCTAAAGCTCAAATTTGAAGTAAAGTCTCCAAATAACTATTCCCCTATTGGCTAAGAAATCAGCCTTAAAATAACCAATCTTTTTAAACAAAAAAACAGATGCAATCAACAAGATCAATGGTACAAATAACTCAGCCTTTCCATAATCCTCCGAGCACAACAGTAGACCAAGCAATTGACAAAGCATAGCATCCGTCCACCACAACGTTAGCGACAAATCAGGAATTATTAACATTCCTTGTGCCAATATAGAAGAGCATCCAGCTTTTTTAGACAGTCTTGAAAAGACAATAACCAAAAACCTTTTTTTTATTGGCACCAAATATCCAAAGCATTTACTCTGACTATTCCCAGAAAAAATTAAAAAACCTTTTTAAATCCCCCCCCTAGTGAGTTATATACACACCTAGTGAGTCTTGAACCAATGGCCTTACCCTAGATCCCTATCTAAACTAAACTTGCAATATTCATCTAATGATCAACTCCAATTTCTGTATAGCAAGACTGCTATTTCCAAATGAAAAACCCAAGGAAAAAAAAAAAACCCTCAAATGAGCTCAAACAGCCTGTCCAAGGCCAGGCAACCACATGAAAGAGAAGACACATATTATGTAAAGCTCCTCCCATGTTATGACTTATGACAGCAAAAACTTGGACAGGATGAGTTGCCACCCTACAGGCCTAGCACACAATTAAAAAACAAGTGTTAAAACTTTATAATTGTTTGTAGTTTATTTGTACTCTAAACATCATCTTTTCTGCTATAAATTATTGATTTTAAATATGTTTTCAAACATTTTGCTGTGTCATGTCCTAGTTTTTCAAGAATTGGCATGTCGCTGTTTTCTGTTTCTTGTCGTCTATGTCCTTGGTCTCCATATACCATATTATCATTAAGTTCATGATGCAAGGTCCAAAGCCATATTACCAAAAGGTGCAGTTCACCACCTACTACTCCCCACTGAAACTGGATCCCAAATCTCTGATGTTACACCCTTAACTATCAAGTAAACTTAAGTACTCAGAAAGAAAATGGCCCTGATCTTCCCAGTCTAGATCTCCATCGACCATTTGGGAGATTTTTTTTTGGGTCATCCACTGTTGCTTTAATACTATATCTAATCTATCAAGAGTAATATAGCCTGACATGCTTCACACTAAAAATGCAGCTAGATCATGCACATTTACACATTCCGTTTTCAGATTTAATTATTATAAGTTAGGTTAGGTTCTATAGAAAACAAAATAATAAGTGAGGCATTCATTTGACCACGATCTTAATAAGTAAATGGACTAAAAAAAATGGCTTCTCTATTTACATAAAAGAGATATCTCATGTTCTATATCATAAATATCCTAATCTCCCTAAGGATTTAAAAAAAAAAAAAAAAAAAAAATTTCTTCATTGGTAAGTTACACATAGACAAAATGAGTATTGAACCCACGAACTCCTTTCCATCTATTCTTATGGGAGGAGGCAATACCATTTGAGCCATACCTCATTGGCGAGATATCATGGTTGATAATACAAAAAATTCATTCTTGGTTCAAAATTAGACTTTGAGAGTCCATTTGCACAATAAACTGATAAAAATAAGCTCATCCAAACACACACTAACATAATTTCTCTTTATAGAAGAATCCTCATTCAGATATATACAAGCCCCTCTTCAGCAATCCAAAGAATACAAAACTATCCTCTTCCCATATATTGAACTATGCAATGTAAATGCCACATGAGACAATACATAATCAAAGAAAATACTTCAGCTCATCAGACCCAATAACATTGTCCTCAAGAAAATCACCAAGCTTCTTTTTTTTTTTTTTGGTAATGTAAATCCTATAATATAGTTGACTCTGATAAGTTTATTAAGGATCCATATCCGACCACAAAGTTTTGGGACTAAAACTTAGTTGTTTTTGTTGTAAATCCTACTGTGTTTCCAGATAGAGACCAGAGCTCAAAATAATTAATCACAAACACCCAATCATACATTAATCTCAAGAATAATCCTTCTTCTTTTTATCCTCATTGCATTTCCCACCTAAATTAGTTAAATCCCAAATACCCAAATCATACCTTATAAAAAAAACAATCCTTAATTTTTTCTTTTTTCCTTTTAATCCTCATTGCATTAAGGATAAACCCTAATCTAACCTTCCCAAATAACCAAAAAAAAAAAAAACCTAAAAATTGATATTAATAATAAACAAAAAGGAAACCCTAAATTAGTGTATATTATACCTTACGCAAGGCAGTGGCGAGCTCGCCTCTGGTGAAATTAGCAGCGGCGGCGGTGGTCAAAGGAATCCCGTTACGGAACTGATAGAGAGCCACGTTCTTCTGTATATACTCCGTGAATTGAACTCTGCAAATAAAACCCATTAATTCTCAGTCAAAACCCAATCGAAGAAAAGAAGTTTGAAATCAGAGTTACAAACCTGTCACCAGGCTCTCCGCTAGCAGCGATGAGCTTGTGAGAGTCGAGGACCATGATCTTGTCCTCGTTGGACTTGTGGACAAGTATGCTGTGAACCGCAGATGTATCGGCCACCACTATGGAGAACCCGTTGCCAACCAATCCGAACACGCACTCCATTTTTTGTGTGATTTCTCTGGATCTATTCGCTTTTCTTTTCTTTGTGTGTTTTGATTTGATTCTGGAGTAGTATAGTAAACACTAAACAGACACCAGCGCCTTGAGCAACAAGTCGAGGGACTCTCTCTTTTTCCTTCTTTTTAACCAAAGTTTGGGCTTTTATGGGCTTTGTCTAGGCCCGGGTGATGTTCTTTGGTTTTGATTT
The DNA here is from genome assembly GCA_907173295.1 of Fagus sylvatica. NCBI lineage: Eukaryota > Viridiplantae > Streptophyta > Magnoliopsida > Fagales > Fagaceae > Fagus > Fagus sylvatica. The sequence goes on from OU015772.1 coordinate 6,869,317, forward strand.
TTAAAATCCTCATATTCGCTAGACGGAACTAGAAAATTATTTTGGAATTAAAGGAAAATATTAACAAAATAATGGTATTAGAGAATTCTAATGGTATTAGAGAATTTTATTTAACAAAATAAATGTATATCTTGTCCAATGATAGTTTCAGAAATTTTTTCTAGGTTGAACATTAAAAAACTTAATTTGGTTTGTCTATTGGAACAAATTTTTTTTATTACCGGTCTATACCTATATTCCATCACATTATTCTAGAGTGAGAGAGAGAGATATGTTGAAATGAGAATAAAAAAAATAGCAAAACGGTGTAGTTGTTACTGCTGCTGTTGTTATTTAGCCTTTTTTGTTCCAGTTATTTGTGGTTTTTTTTTAAGGATCTTTATCTTGGGTCTATTGTGATCTCAAGTCAAGGGTGTTCAATATTTTATTTGAACGTGTTCAATTTAGATTAAAAAGGTTTAAATAGTAGAATAATCACTTAATTTAATTTGGGTTCATTTTTTCAAAGAAAAATTTCTAGTTGAATTCTTTTTTAATTATTAGAAAAAAAACGTAGCCCAACCAACTCATGGTTCTGCCATTAGAATGAACAACATGTGACAAATAAACAATCCAAAAATTAAAACAAAGCCACATCAAATACAATATTTCTCTCTTCAATAACGCTTTCGTATCTTCTTCGAATCTTTCTCTCTCTCTCTCATCACCATCCTTCTTCTCCATGAGTAAACCCATATACTCTATTAACACCAACCTTTTATAGAGAAATCCCCATCAAAATATTAGGAAACACCAAATCTCAACAAAAGTGAAACAGACCGAGAGTAAGTCTGTGCAAACCCATGCAACAACAAAACCAAAAAATAAAATAAATTACTAAATACTTGAAATACAAAATATTTTATGGATGAAATAATTATTGATTTATGATATTTTTGATACTTTACTAGTACAAAGAATATAAAGAAATAATGTAATCTAATGGTGAGATTTTGAAAATACTCGTTTGATGTAAAATTATTGAGTAGTATAACACTAACAAAAGTTACACTAGACATAACTTAAATTATATATGTTACTCTTGTAAGTTACTATGTTACGTTGATAATATATATTAATTAGTTATATCTACTTGAATATTAGGTGTGAAAAAATAAATTGCAGTTTATGTTTATGAATATTATGTGTAACTATGTTTAATTTGTTATCTATATTTAATTAATATGTTCAAAATCAATTTTTATATATAATTTTGTCTTGTATATCTTGTCGTCCTGAACTATTAACATACAACAGCAAGTCTACACTTGTTTAACTAGAGCTTTTTTCCGCACTTTGAAAAGGTTACACGTTTGTGCTACATTGCTACATTTATTCATATTCCAAGCTTAATTAGTTAGGACAATCTATATGGCAGAATCACAACCACCCTTCATTAACAGTAGAGTTTATATAAACAACTAAATTGAAGCAAGCTTAACTGTCAAAAGAATCGATCTCAAGCTTCATATGGTTATAACGGTCTAATTAAGAAAAGAAAAAAGGATATATATATATTAACCATGAACAACACTCCGTTCAATAAGGTTCACCATTCATCAAAATGTTCTAAACCCTATATAAAATAATGGTAATCTTTTCCTCGCTTGAAACCACAGGAGATTGAGGGAGAAAATCATCAAAAGGAATTATATACCATAATTGTGGATTGAGGAAAAAGATCGCCATGGCACACAAAGTTGTTGCATTGTTCATGTGCCTTGTCCTTGTTGCCAATGCCGCGGTTCCAGATACTAAGGTTACAGACTTTTACAAGACATGCATTAAGAATTGCCTCGACGATTGTTTACCAAACAAGAATAACAACCATTCACTCTGTGACAAGCTTTGCGACGAGGGATGTGTTGCTATTGAAAAAGATGGTAAGATTCAATTCATGGGTTGAATTGGTTATATATATATTGTTACTTGTTAGTATTAAAGTCATTCCTACAGCTCTAATTAATTTATCTTTGTGTATATACCTTAATTTGCAGTATTTGGAGTTGGTAGCACTCGCAAGATTAACTTGCAGAAAGAGATAATTAATGATGGATTCCCATTTTATTTCAAAGACCCGGTGACAGGCACACTCGAACCAAATAGGGTATGGAATTATCCCAGGAAGAACTAAAATATGGAACCCCAAGAAAGGCAAGTGATGGAACTTGATGAAAGTGGTTACCAGGAATATAATATATGAGAAATCAATGTAATATTCCTTTCCTGTATAAACAATAAGTATTAATAATAATAATTGTAATAAGACTAAGTTTCATCTCCCTCCTTCATCTTTCGCAACTCAACTTTATATTCATCCAAAAAAATATATTGTTCATGCCTGAGTGTATTGTTTGAGAGCATTTGTTTTTGTGTAATTGACATGAACATTCACAAAAGCCATTTTCATTCTTATTGGGACGGCGCCAAGAGAGGTTATGTTATATGATTTTGTATATATCAATGTGAAGATCGTTTAATTTGAAAATTTGTAGTTCGGTTGCCAACTAATTTAAACACATAATTTGGTGAACCGATTATATGTTAAATTGCGTGTTAGCAATTAGGATACTAGTGGACTGTGGATATTGTCTCGCAAAAGCGTGCCTTTTTTTCGACGTATAATCTTTCCTCGAAAATATTTTAAGTGTTTTTTAGTGTGACGTAAAATCATGGTCAAATTTTCTGTTGACCAGGAAAATGTAATTGTGAGAATTTTACGCCAAAAAAAAAAAAAAAAAAAATCATAAAACGTTTTCCTCCTTTAAAAAAAAAAAATCAAAATACAACTAAAATCATTAAAATAATCTAAATATTGTGACAATAATCAAAATGATCAAAATGCCCATGAATTGTCCAAATTTGTCAAAACACCCGTGTAACCACCAAAATACCTAAGATATTTAGATCATTTTGTAGGTTTCAATTAAAAAAAGCTTTATTCTGGGTCATGAATGAGACCGTGGACAAAGGGTTTGAGGTGGGTTATTGGTTCTTAGTAATGGTTTTTTTTCCAAAATAAAAATCGCTGATAATAAGGTTTTTTTTTTTTACAACGCATCGAAACAGTGGAAAATATTTTTCGGAACACTTTCAGAAACACTAAAAAAAAAATTTTTTTAAAATTCCCTAAAAATGTTTTTAGTTAGAAATATATATATATATTGTTAACAAAACATTTTACACAAAAACAAACACAATATAAAGCAGCCAAATAACTTTCATTTTTCAACATTTGCAAATAGTTACATGTCACACTTACATACTAGCAGGGACGGAGACAGGGGAGGCTAGCCTTTAAACCCCCCCTTTTTAAATCCCTCCCCCTTTCTATATATTTTTTTATTAAAAAATCTATTTATGTATAAAATTTAAGTAATGTCCTCATTTTCACTTAAATTTTTGTATAATTGTATTACATTGATGTAAAATTGTAAATGATGATTAAAACATTTTTTTTTTTCCTTTTTATTACTCGTATACTATATGTAGTTCATTAAGTAAAAGCGTATTTGATGTATAATAGAAACCTTCATTATTTTTCAAAAAACTTTTTTTTTTTTTTTTTCATCATCTGGAGAAATAGCAATACAAACATTTTCCTAGAAGAAAGAATAACTACAGATTTCCTAGGAGTTATACAGATCTTTATTGCATTTATTATCTATGAAAAAAAGTTTTTATTTTTTATTTTTTTTTATTATTGTTACATTTTTCATATATTGACTTGTATAAGTTTATGTTAGCATATAAAGTCACATTTCTTATTTAAATTATTAAATTTGATTACATTTTTATATGTTCCTAATTTTAAAAACTATTCGTATACTCTTAACGATGTAATTTCTGAATTATTTAACAAAAAATATTGAACTAATTTTTTAAAAATATTAATCATGATTAGTATGATTTGAAAGATAGTTTACAACTTATAAACTAATTGGATGAGAAAAATATTTTGATTTATGTAAAGACTAACTAAATATAAATATTATTGTTATATATGAGAAAATAACATATGTTAAATATACTAATAGGTTGTTTCTTGGATTATTTTTTTTGCTATATTTATCTCGGCCCCCTTGGAAAAAGTTCTTGACTCCCTCCATACTAGTAGTTAAATGAGAAAAGGAGAAAAACTAATAAACTCATTCTACTCCGTATCATAATTAATTACATGAAGTTCATTATGTTATAGACTTATGGCAAATTAGCAATAACTATAAAAGGGATGTAAATGGAATAGTAGCGACTGCACAAAAATAAAGTGTTAATCTGCAATTTAGATTTCAGACTGATACAATAAAACAACAAATCCTAATCAATCCACTTGGTAGGAATGTATGATTTTATAATCAATATATAAGATCCAAATTTTGTCAAAAATATATATATACAATGAAAAATATATATTTTTAATCAAAATACTAGGCCGGTTAACAGCCAGAGAGGTGAACGGGCCTGGTCCAGCACGGTTTGTGCAGAAGAAATTTCTCATTAAAATGAAATAAATTTTGTGGCCAAGTTTGTGACCAGCCCAGAATTTGGTCGAGTTTGAAAAAAGAATCAGAGTAGTGTCCCCAGGTTCTAAACCAGGTGACATATAGATACAGTGCTTCCCAAAGAAAACCTACAAGATAATGACACATTATATTCATCTAGCCAACAAAACAAAGACATAGTAACAAAAGAAAATAAATAAATAAATAAAAATAACCAACAAAACAAAGAGTTGCACCTGCACAAATTACTCGTCCCTTTTTAGGTAGATGTTAAAGATCAATGGACTTAAAAACTCGATCGCTTTGGAGAGAAGTGCGATGTCTAACTCATAAATTGCACAACCCAAAAACCTAACGACATCGGGCTTTTGATAAGAGAGGTTATAAACAACTAAATTTAAGGAAGCCTATTGGTTCAAAACTTCTCAAGCCTTCACCGTTACAACCGTCAAAGAGAAGAAAAAGGATATATATAACAAAGCTCTCTATTTTTGTAAAATCATATAAACCATGAACACTCCGTTCAATAAGGTTCATCATTCATCAAAATGTTCTAAACCTTATAAATAGTGGTAATCTTTTCCTCTTTCGAAACCACCGCAGAGGAAGATTATCATTAAAGGGAAAATCCATCATTGTTGATTAAGGAAAAGATGGCAAACAAAGTTGTTGCATTGTTCGTGTGCCTTGTCCTTGTTGCCACGGTTGTTCCAGCAACCATGGCTACAGAGGACTTTTACAAGGCATGCTTTACAGAATCCTACAAACTTTGTTTGCCTGAGAAGCACAGCCATTCACTCTGTGAGAAGCTTTGCGACGAGGGATGTGAAGCTTTAGAAAAACTTGGTAAGATTCACTACTTCATGGATTCAAATGGTTAATTAATTAACATATTTGTTGTTGTTAAAAGCATTATTTCTACATCTTTTAATCTTTGTGTGTATACCTTTGCACTTTGCAGCCAAACTAGGTGCCAAGATCGACATTGTGAAAGGCACAATTGATGGAGTCTCAGCTTTCGACATCGACAAGTTGAAAGGCACACTCAGCGGATATAAGATATTGCCCAAGAAGAACTAATATATATATTTATATATGAATCTATGGAACTTGAGTGTGGAAACGAAGAATATATATGAGAAATGAATGTAATATTCCTCTCCTGTATTACAATATAAGAATTATTAATAATAATTATAATAAGACCAAGTCTCATCTACCTTCTTTTTCTATCTCAAAACTCAACCTTACATTCATCAAAATATATTGTTCATAAAGTCTGTTTGAATGAATTTGTATTTGTGTTTTTAACGTTATGTGCCTCATGAAAATTTACAAAAGACGACATTTTCATTGTGCTGTAATTAGTGGGGCTGCGCCAAGAGATGTTATACTATTCAATTCAATCACATTAATTAGCTATGCTCATGCATATGCTATCTAGAAAAGAATTTGTATCTCTCAAATTGTGAAGTTGGTTAATTTGAAACTTTGTATTTACGATGCCAACTAATATAAACAAATAATTTGGTGAACAGAATATAGGATATATTGATTTTAGCGTACTGGATTGTCTCGCTAAAGCGACTTAGTAACTTTCAATTTTTAGCTTTAGCAATTCATTTGTGGGGATTGTTAATTGAAGTTACATGTCACAACCTTTTTTTCTTTTTCTTTTTCTTTTGTGGCTAAATGAAAATTCATTAATCAAACCAAACAAGAAAGACACAAAACACAAAACATAACCAGAAACTAGTAGACGACAAAAAGAAGCGAAACTGAGTAAAACCATAACCAGAAACTAGTAGACATGACATTGAACAAAATAATTCCAAGTAAATCATATTGAAGTTATCTTTGCTTTCTAGTGTTCTTCAAAATAAACATTTAAGGTTCAAATCCCCCTTCCCCCAACTATTGAATTAAAAATAAATAAATAAATAAAATAAAAATAAAACTTCTCGAAAATCCTAAACTATGGACTAAATTTTAAATTACTATTTAAATAATTAGGATAATTTTTATAATTTGCACCCACCTAGAAAATATTCTAAAACTGCTACCGATTATATGTAAATCTCATGGAATAGTAGCAACTGCAACTACGCAAAATTGAAGTTCTAATTCTGCAATATACACAATAGTACTCTCGTTGACTTCTTTTTTACAAATGATTTTCTTTTTTTTTTGGAAATAAAAGATAGAGTTACTAATGATTAAACTTGCTTCGTTTAAACCAATATTATAATTTGTAAATAGCATTTGTTGTTGTTACAGAATAAACCAATTTGAAAATTGTAACCTGCTCGTAATAATAAAAATACTACTACTACTAATAATAATAAACATATCCACTTGGCTGGGATATTTTATATGATAATTTTTTTTAATCAAAATACTAGGCCGGTTAACAGCCTAAGACAGCATAGAGAGGTGAACGGTGATGAGGAGTGTAGACAAGGGTAGATAAATTCCCTTTTTATGAGAATAAGTTGTTTAATTTGTTCTTCTTTTTATTCTTGTTTTTTTATTGGGTTCGGAGAGAAAGCCAACACTGTGGCACACTTAATCGGGCGTTTGGTATGGGGAATCTATATTACCTTTTAGCATCTAGATTCCTGAGAATGTGATGCTTAGGAATCTGGATCTCAGGAATGTAACTATTCCCATGTTTGATTTACCCAAAAATATGATATTTTCTTGTTTGAGTTATTTCTATTCTTCCCAAAATGTCCTTAGATTTATAAATACAATATTAATGTTTCTAATCACTCTTTTTTGGCATCTTCACAATAATAAGAAAAATAATATAAACTTCAAATCAAGTCAAATTTATTAAAACCATAATCTAACATTTCCGAATAACATATATAATTAATACAAAAATAATTAGTTTTAATTCTTATTTTTCAAGGTATATAAAGACATCGTATATTGTTAATAAAAATAATTAATTTTTCCACATTTTCAATAAAAAAATAACAATAATAATTTATTTTCTTTTAGTTTTATCTCCATTGGGTTAATTGTAGATAATAAAGAGATAAATAAGAATTTTTTTTATATAATTTTATCTCTTTTAGTTAGATGATGAGGATAATGATAATGATGTTAAAATGGTCAATTTATATAAAATATAACTTTCCTCATATATGCATTGGGAATCCACATTCTTACAAAAGTGAGAATGTAGATACCACAGACATCTGGATTCCATTAGGTGATTTGCAACCAAACATGAGAATGTTATGAATTTTGATAACATTTTCAGAAGTCTTAAAAGATTACCCTATACTAAACGCTCCCTAATTTTCAAATTCACTACTCCTCACTGTGTTTTGTTGTAGTAAAGATTCTCTCCCTCCTTTTGTGTTTGAGACCTGGATGGGAACCATATCCGCTGCAGAGAGGTCAATTGACCTCGTGGTCGAGCACAGTTTGTGCATAAGAAATTTAGTGTCTTGTACGAAGATACAGTGCTTCTTAAAGAAAAGTTGTAAGATAATGACACATTTTATTCATTCAAAACATAGAGTTGCACTAGCACAAATTACTCATCCCTTTTATTGAGTTTTAAACATGAGTTTGCTCATTGAGATTGCTGGCAGTGGCAGCATGAGGTGGCCATGGTCTAGGACATTGTGGTGGAGCCGGTGGGTCACAAGGGGCACCATGTTTCATTCGACAAACGCATTGATCATATGGAATTCCTCCACCAGCAGGACGACAGTATACAGCTACAGATCCAATACCTCGGAAACAAGGGCGACATGTTTCCACGCATGCATTGTAATCAGGACAACCTCCACCTATCACGGCTAGCTCACAACCTTTCACCTTTGATACCATGGTTTTGGCTGCACAACACCAAACAACAATAACAAAAGGAAATTAAGACAAAGTGTAAACACAAATTAAGATTGAAAAAAAAAAAAAAAAAAATTGTGTCAAGCCACTTTAATAGGTTGTGCATGTTGTTTACCAAATATCTAGAACGAACCTGCGAGCACAACGACTACAAGGAAGTAAATGGACCTCATTCTTCACAAATGAAAAGAAAAAAAGAAGAGAAGGGAAAGTTGGAGGTGAGTGGGTGTGAGACTGTAATCAACTTCACTTGTGGCTATTTATTGGCAGTGTGGACTAGTACGAGAGTTACTATAAGGACATTAATGTGCATTTATGGGAAGGCTCAGCATGATGATATGGGATATCAAAGCATTCTAACACTTTTTTTTTTTTATTGGAAAAGCATTCTAACACTTGATTTTATGCGATTGGGATAAACTACAAATTTAAATGATTTTGGTTGAAGTTAATTTATCCCTGGCATAAATTGGGGTTGAGACTTGAGAGTCTATTAATTTGGCCTATTTAATATACTGAAATGGCATATTTGGTAAACCATCTATCATGATCACTATTATTGGGATCCATCACGGGTTTGCATTTTTTGAATTTTTTCTATTAATCTCAATCTACCACTTCAGCAAGTTGAGGAAATGAAAGTGAAAATTGATATATCTCTAGACTTATCCAATTACATCATATGATATGCTAGCATGGTACCCACGCGATGAGCGATTGATGTTAAAATTTGTAGACCATTTCATCAATAAGATTTACTAGTATATATTATTTTGCAAATATTCTTTCTATTTGTTTTAGAATAAACATTCATCAATAAGCAGAGACGAAGCCACATGGAGACCAAAAGGGGCCATGGCCCCTGCTGGCTCTAAAAAAAAAAGACTATGAATAGGTATAAAAAATTAATTGCCCCCATGACATAATTTTTGAAGCCCTACTAGCACTATATTTGGGCCCTTTAAACAAAAAATTGCCCATAACAAAATAATCAAAATTATCCAACAACCCAAATCACAAAAAAAAATAAATAAAAAAATAAAATTACAACTCAATCAAAATCATCCCAACAAATCAGCCCAAGTCTCAACAACAGCAACAAATAAAAATAAATCAGCCCAAGTCAAATTTACAACAAATTAGAAAATGTATCAATTTATTAAATTCAAAAAAAAAAATTAAATAGTTAGGGTTTGGCCAGACCCAGTTGAAAAAATAAATAAATAAAAAGCACCATAGAGTAAAGTAGAGAGAGAGGGGCTGCGCACACCAGAGGCTCACCGCTCATGCCGCGTCACGCCTGGGCCTGGCTGGAGGCCTGAAAAAGCACCAAACGGTCCGCACCGCACCGCACCTCATAGCCCTCATGGTCACCGCGCATGCCTTGGCCTCGCCAGCTTGATTTTCTTTCGCCGGAGCTGTAGCCCGTAGTCCTCACTCCTCAGATCTAGACCATCTGGTATGAGCTAACTCTCTCACTCTCTCATACTCTTATCTCTCTCTTTCTCTCTGTTTGCTTTGAATTTTTTTTTTCTAAATGTATTTGCTTTTGATCTTTTTTTTCTTTTTCTTTTTTTGTGTGTGTGTGTGGCTGTGCTAATTAAGTGCTTTGATTTAAAATGTCACTCACACTTATATTTTCATCTATTTTAGTCAATACTTAGTCTCATTAGTCACCGTCGCTTTTTCTTTCTTTTTTGTTTCTCTCTCTAGTTTCCAGTTTTTTCACTTTCTCACATCTCAATGCATTTTTTTTTTTTTTTTGGTTTTTTTAGTGTTGTGTATTGAGTGGCTCTATTTGATTATTAATTGCTGACTTTGAGTGATCAATTTTGTAAGTATTATTAATTGTTAACTTGCTGTGTTGTGGGTCACGGGTGTCAAAATTACTATGTTTAACAACTATATAACTGTGCAATATATACTAGTACTGTAGTGCACAAAATAAATATAATTTCTATTTGATTTGTAAATTATGGGTAAGTCAACGACAACAACGCATTTTTCAAAAGAAAGAATTTGAATGATTCAAAAGCCAGTGTTAGTAATGCAACATTGCCAACCACTAATGCTGACATCCCAATTCCAATTCTAGAAAATATTGATATCTCAATTCCAAAAAATCCATACTTTTATACATTGAAAGGTAAATTACTCAGTTGTTTAGTATTGATTCAGTCCTAGATGATTTCAGTAATGTAAAAACGCGCTGACTCTTATTTTCTTTGAAAAAATGCATTATAATGTATTAAAAATAGTTATTTTGTATCTTTTCTTTTGATTGAATATTTTGTATTTTTTCAGCTGTTGATGTTTTGTTAATAATATATATATGTTACTTTGGATTTTTATGAAAAAATTTTGGTTGATACATCGGCCCCTACTCATGTAAAATCCTGGCTACGTCTCTGTCAATAAGGTTTACTAATATATATTATTTTGCAAATATTATTTTTACTTGTTTTAGAATAAGCATGGCCATCTTCTTCTTCTTCGTTTAAATTGTTACCGACATTTTATCAACACACATGGCAAATTGAGAACTACCTACGTACATGTTCATTCCACACCAAATTTGTGGACATAACCTTATGCACAATCAATCAATCCACCAATTTTGGAGTTACTTCTATCATGTTTATTTTTTTAAATAAAAAAATAAAAGTAACCCTGAGTTACTCATGGGAGAATAACTGGGAGGAAAAAGAAGTTAAAAAAAAAAAAAAATCGACCCAAAGTGAGTAAGGAATGAATATATGGGAATTTCAATAACCTTTTCAAATATAGATATTGAGAGAGAAAATAAAGAGAGAGATGTGGAGGTTACCAAGAAAGCAAATAAGGCACCAAACCTGGAATTTGGAAAGGACATTTTAAAAAAACACCATGCCGTAATATATTATTTTCAGTGAGAATTCTTTTTAGGATTTTGAATACCAAGGCACCGAACTGTTAACGGACCCGTGAGAGTTCTTTAAAAGAAATTTCCAATGAAAATTTTCTTTTGACTCTAAACATCACAGAGGTTGGTGGTGAGAGAGGGAAGTCTTCTGGCTCTTTACCTTCCTCATTTATTTTGGTTAACGGAAGTCATTATTTTTTGATAAATTAATGAAATGAATTAACGTTATGACTATGTTAATGGAACAATGATATGACATAATCTCAACATTTTATTCTAAAATGAAAATCTCTTTAGATGAGAAATTATTCAGTCCACCAGGTGAACCACGTCATCTATCCACCATTCCAATAATTAAATGTCACGTATGTTAATTTAATGACTCATCAATATTCACACAACCAACAAATAAGGAAAAAGACCAGAATACCCTATCTTTCTCTCTCCATCATAGTGTGTGAATATTGATGAGTTATTAAATTAACATACGTAGCGTTTAATTATTGGAATGGTGGATAGATGACGTGATTCACCTGGTGGACTGAATAATTTCTCCTCTTTAGATAACCTATGCAGAGATTATTTCTATAGATAACCAATGATGATTTATTTACTAAACAAAAACATGTTCACATAACAGGAGCATATCGGCTATAATAATTTAATATACAATCTCTACAATTCTTCAATAATAATACGTCTCTAATAAAAATATATATATATATATATGATGTGTTAAACCCAACAAACATGTTAGATGTTGAGTCATAATTTTTATTAGGTGACGTGTTATTATTGGAGTATTACAGAGATTGTATATTAAACGATTGCAGCGAATATGGTCCCACAAATAACTTATACAGAGATTATCTCTATAGATAACCAATGATGATTTATTAAAAATAAAGAGTAGATCAACATTGAAAGAATGAATTAAGAAAAAATAAAATAAAATAAAAGATATCGCCACGTGTCAAACACTAAGTATGTCAAATGACAAAGTAATGTAATAGTAATTATTTAATATATAGAAAAAGTATTATTTATATAGTGGTTTTTCTAAAATTAACCATACTTTAATTACTTCATTAAAACTCAAGTCCTTAACAAGTGTCATCATTTTAAACAGGTTTAAATACCGTTTTGGTCATCAACCTTTAGCCTTTGTGTCAAATTGGTCCCTAACCTTTTAACTGTGTCAAATTGGTCATAACCCTTTCAACCATGTGTCAAAATGGTCATTGCCATTAAGTGTAGGATGGAAAATGCTGACGTGGCTAACGGGATTTTTCTAATATAAAAAAATATCTGACGTGACATGCCACCTCATATTTTAATTAAAAAAAATGCCAACTCAATTAAAAAAAAAAAAAAAAAAAAAAAAAAAAAAAAAAAAAAATTGATCATGGCAAGTGAGTTTTTTTTTTTCTCAAGTAAAACAGTCTGAAATCCCTAACCTTCAAAATCTCCTGCCCTCTCTCACTACCCCTCACCAGGAGACCTTACTTCCTTAACATGAAACTTGTTAAGCAAAGTGATACTGGAGATGGTGGACATGGGTTTCACCTCCAGATCATCCATCAACATGTATGTAACCACTCCTTTCACGTACCCTCCATCACTGGAGGAACCCGTATTCGTTGCACTTGGTGGGTCTACGAAAATTTGCTCGAGGGTCATAGAACCTTGGCATGAAGGACAGATTGCGCTACAGTTATCAGCCACATATGTGTAACAGTTATTGTTGCTGAGTTTACTACACCTATAGAATTTCGTGGATGTCAATGATTCAACGCTTGGCAATAGGAGAGGTACCTCACCAGTACCACCAGAGATGAGTACTTTGTGCTTCAGTAGGGTCTCTTTGTTCACGTTTGGTTAAAGATAAGTGTTACTTAAATGTTCAATGCTCTTGAAAATGTTTCCAAAGCTGCCCACCAGTTCTTGCTTTTCGAGAAGAGGAATGATAATTCCGAGCTGCAGGCAGAGAATGTGAAAGAGGAAGTCGATGAATTCCTTGTCCCCTTTAGACTGTTAGGGATTTTGAAGATTAGGATTTCAGACTGTTTTACTTAATTAAAAAAAAAAAAAATTATTTATTTATTTTTTATTTGAGTTGGCATTTTTTTAAAATTAAAATATGAAGTGGCATGCCATGTCAGATACTTTTTTATATTAAAAAAAGATCGTTAGCCAAGTCAGCATTTTCCATCCTATACTTAACGGAAATGACTATTTTGACACGTGGTTGAAAGGTTGAAGACCAATTTGACACAGTTGAAAGGTTAGGCACCAATTTGACACAAAGTCCAAAGGTTGAGGACCAAAACGGTATTTAAACCTTTTAAAATTCAGAAATTCAAAACCAAGTTGTGAAGCGAAAAATGGTAACGTTTCATGGCACAAAGTGACTTAACAAACTTGAAAATGACATCATGATTTTTTTTTTTTTTTTTTTAATGAAACGTGTTGTTTCAAACAATTGGAGTTGCTTTTCTCATTCATAACATCTACTCCTTTGTCTCTTTGCCATGATTTCATTGCTCTCTCTCTTAACAAACTTGAAAATGACATCATGATTTTTATTTATTTATTTATTTTTAATGAAACGTGTTGTTTCAAACCATTGGAGTTGCTTTTCTCATTCATAACATCCACTCCTTCGTCTCTTTGCCATGATTTCATTGCTCTCTCTCTCTCTCTCTCTCTCTCTCTCTCTCTCTCTCTCTCTCTCTCTCTCTCTCTCTCTCTCTCTCTCTCTCTCTCTCTCTCTCTCTCTCTCCATTGAAATCAATACAACATAGACCTACAGAAAATACAATATAGGGATGGTAATGGATATACGACATTATTTTTTTCTCTCTTTATGTCGTGTGGCACATTATAAGTACATTAGTATAAGTAATAAAATAATTAATATAGTTGCTCTAAGTGAATCTCTATTGCCAAATTTTCAAAAGTTTAAAAAGTACGATTTCATTTAAAATTTTACGATAAAGAGTTTCTTAATATTTAAAAGAAGTTTCAATATTTATTTTTGTATTATTTTAACAATCTACCATAAATTTTTGTTTTAATAATAAATGTTGGGTCTTATATATATGTCGTACTTATACTAAGTGATTTATTATAAGTTATAAGATCATTTTCATTATATGATTCATTCTAAGTACATTCAAATTATTAAAATAGATTACTTTAAAAGGAACACTATTATTAAATTAAAAAAAAAAATTAAACTACTATTCTCATTAAAACTTAATTATCAGAAGTTTCAAAAGAAATTTAAAATGATTATTATTATTTACTCTCCACTATGATACAACTCACTCCCTCAAAGTTTGGAGAAATTTTTTTAATCTCCTAAAGTTTCAAAATGATAAGCTGCAACCCTAACATTATATATCATCACGGATTTTGATCCCTCCGTCCATAGTACTAATGATTTGGATTTTGATTCTTCCATTTATATCTATTAATGAAATAGCCGTTATATCTATTAATGAAATAGCCGTTAAGTGTAAATATCATCATTAAGTCCAAACAACTAATAGAACACCTTATGATAGAGAAAATTCTAATAAAATCTTGCTTATTTTTAATATGTTTTACTTTTCTTGAAATTATTATCTTTGAAACTTCAGATTTACAAAAGCATTATTATAAATTATGTTTTGTGATATGATCAGACGGAGATTGATATGCAGGTTATTATGAAAAAAAAAAAAATACAACTAAATCTGGACTTTCGTTGAATCCCAAAATTAAATATATAGCGTTGTTAGAATTTCTCGATTCCATGTGGAAGAAGTTGACTATATTCTAAAGCAATCAAGGCAATCAATTTCTAATAGTCCAGCCGTAGTTATTGACTATATTCTAGAAATATTTTGGCAATCAATTGTCAATTACCTTCTGTCAACAATATCTCCTAGGCTACTATTAAGGATCTCCAATCCCTTATTTTTAGGAGTTAACTTTTCCAGCCGTAGTTATTGACCCTTGACAGAATTCTCTAGAATTGTACGTGTATGTTATATAAAGGTGTTACAGCAAAGAGAATGAGTATGTTCTTGTAAGGCCTCTTCGTGACATATTCAATAAAATTCAGAAAATCTTCATGGTATCAGAGCTTCTCACGAATGGCCGGATCATCAACATCATTCTCACTTTCTACTTCCAATCTCCATCATTTAATTGCTGTGGTATCAGTGAAACTCAACTCCACAAATTATCTGATATGGAGAATGCAAATATTTCCTCTCATTCAAAGTTTAAAACTTATGGATCATCTCACTAAAGAAGCACCAGCAGCAATGAAAGTTCAAGAATCTGGGGAACCAATCCTCAACCCAAAGTATGAAGAATGGCAACAAGTGGATCTGTTACTACGTAGTTGGGTCACAGGGACCCTCTCTGAAGAAGCATTGGGACATGTTGTTGGCATGAACACTGCCCGTGAAGTCTGGGAATGTCTAGAGGCAAAGTATCTTCAAGCCACAAAAGAAAGAGAACTTCAACTCCGCCGCCAACTTCAAATGCCCAAGAAAGACTCTGTTTCCTTAGATATTTATTTAAGGAATTTCAAATCTATTTGTGACAGCCTTGCTGCCATACAAAAACCTGTCTCAGATGAAGACAAAACCATTCAGTTATCTCACTGCCTTGGTAAAAAGTATGATGTTTTTGTTACCACAATGTTGTCAAAGCCACCGTTTCCCACGTTTAATCAATTTGTCACAGCCCTACAGAATTATGCCATGAGATTTGAAGGTACTGATACAGATGACAAGGGAGGTTCCACTCAAAATCACAACTTTGCATTTGTTACTCATCGAGGTGGAGGAGGAAGAGGACGTGGTCGTGGTCGTCACTCTGGCCCACAATTCCATTCACGGGGTCGTGGTTTTGGTCCTGCTAGTCACCATCATCACTCCTCAGGTCGTGGTCAAGATCCTCCTCAATTCCATCCTTCTACCCCTCCAATACATGGCAGTGGTCCAGCTCCTCAAAATGGACAGCAACAACAACTCTCCAATATGTCCCATATGTCATCCAATAACCAAAATTCACCCAACAGCAACACATGTCAAATATGTGGCCGTATGGGACACTCAGCTCTCAAATGTTGGTATAGATATGATTATGCTTATGAGGCAAATGAAAATATCTCTCAAGCTCTTGCTTGCACTACACTGTCTGATTCTCACGATGATACTCGCTGGTACACAGATACAGGTGCTACATCACATATGACTTCCACCTCAGGTAACCTTCAATCTTTCTTTCCTTATCATGGTCATGACTATGTTGTAGTGGGGAATGGTTCTCGGCTGCCCATCTCACATGTTGGTCACACCACTTTATCTTCCAAACATGGAGATTTGAATTTATATGATGTATTAGTTGTGCCCAAACTTCAGAAGAATTTGATATCTGTGGGCAAACTAACCAAAGATAACTCATGTGTTTTTGAATGTTGTGCATCTGAATTTAAGATCAAGGACAAAATTACGGGGCGGATAATGGCAACGGGACGTAAGAATCAAGGCTTATATGCATTGGATAGTGGAGGAGCAGTGGCAGCATTAGCAGCAATAAAAACAGGCAAAGCACCTGTAGACATTTGGCATCAACGACTTGGGCATCCTCATTCTAAGCTTTTGCATGTGTTAGCTTCTAAAAATATTATTGATGTTTCTGATTGGTTAAAGACGGAAAAAGTTTGCAGTAGCTGTCAAATGGGGAAGAGTTGTCGTCTTCCTTTTCCCTCTCATAATAAAATTGCACCTGCTCCATTGGTTAAAATACACTGTGATTTATGGGGACCTGCCCCTGTTGCTTCAGTTCAAAACTTTAAATACTATGTTATTTTTGTTGATGATCATACTAGATACACTTGGCTGTACCCATTGAAGCATAAGTCTGATTTTTTCAACACCTTTCTCACATTCCAACGAATGGTAGAAAATCAATTTGAAAGAAAAATCCAGATCTTTCAATGTGATGGAGGAGGAGAATTTTCTTTGCAGGCTTTTCTAACTCATTTGAATATGTGTGGCATTGTACAACATGTTTCCTGTCCAGGTACACCTGAACAAAACGGAGTTGCCGAAAGAAAACATCGACATATTGTTGAAACTGGTCTTACCATGTTATTCCATGCTCGGTTGCCTAAGAATCTATGGATTGAAGCCTTTATGACGGCTGTATATCTCATTAATCGGTTACCATCATCTAAACTTGCCATGGACACACCATTTTTCAAACTTCATGGTGTTCATCCTGATTATAATTCATTAAAAGTTTTTGGGTGTAGGTGTTTTCCTTATTTACGGGATTACGCAAAGAACAAATTTGAGCCCAAATCATATCCCTGCATCTTTATTGGGTATAGTCCGCTTCATAAAGGCTATAGGTGCCTTCACCCACCAACCAAGCGAGTGTATTTATCTCGTCATGTTGTCTTCGATGAAGGAATTCTTCCATACACCGATCCACGGGCACTGTTCTCGTCCACATCCACTGATGGTAGCATCTCCACCTATGCTGAATGTGTTACAGGATTTCTATCCTCTCCACAAGTCAACCAGCCACACACATTTACAGAATCCAGCACTCCTATTACTACTGTGCCTGCCAGTTCCACAAGTTCTCTGTTTGACACACCACCTCCAAATTCCTCACATATACCAAGTCAGCCGAATGAATCATCTTCACCAGTGCAACCCAGTCCAGGACCAACCACCTTATCAGCGCCAAGCACACCATCCTCATCAGTGCCGAGCACACCACTATCAGGTGTCTCACCTGAGCAGAACACACAAGGCTCTGCTCTATCACCCTTGGCAGACTCAGGACCAGTGTTGCCTATTGCACTTGCCTCCGCACCCACCGAGCCTGCACCATCAGACAACTCCTCTTCCGCTTTGGACGCCAGTGGCACCGCAATACCAAGTCCACCTGCAACGGACTCTTTCTTGCCAGGTACTCTATATATTGATTTGGGTGTGGACCCTTTGCCCAATACTGCCACCGCACCATCTCAGTCCACTAACACTCATCCCATGGTCACTCGAAGCAAGGCACATGCGCATCAATGTCATATCTCTCTCAAGCCAATTGATCCTACTGAACCTAAGAGTATGAAATCAGCTCTTCAAAATCTCCACTGGCAGCAAGCTATGCGTGATGAGCTCCATGCTTTGCACCAAAACAAAACATGGTCTCTAGTTCCTCGACAAGCTGACATGAATATTGTGGGCTCTCGGTGGGTTTTCAAGACCAAACTCAAGTCTGATGGTTCCATTGAACGCTTTAAAGCAAGGTTAGTTGCCAAAGGTTACAATCAGTTAGAGGGTCTTGATTTCCATGAAACATTTAGTCCAGTCATTAAACCCACCACTATTCGTTTAGTTCTTTCCCTTGCCATTACCAAAGGTTGGTCTCTCCGTCAACTTGATGTTAAAAACGCATTTCTTCATGGTCATCTTAAGGAGGTTGTTTACATGGAACAACCACCTGGCTTTTCGGATCCCATCAATCCTACACATGTGTGTCATCTTCATAAAGCCATATATGGTCTCAAACAAGCTCCCCGTGCTTGGTTTGATCGCTTTAGTTCCTTCCTACTTCAAATTGGTTTTTATTGCAGTCCAGCTGACTCTTCTCTTTTTGTCTTTAGGTCCTCCAGTCATACTATCCTTTTGTTGGTTTATGTTGATGACATCATTGTCACCAGTGATCACCCTTCTCATCTATCCACCCTTATTACAAAACTTAGCTCTGAATTTGCTATGAAAGATCTTGGTCCTCTAAATTACTTTCTAGGCGTCCAAGTTTCTCATTTTGGTGGTGGTCTTTTCCTATCCCAACACAAATATGCCAAAGAAATCCTTGCTAAAGCTTCTATGACTGATTGTAAACCCATTGGTACTCCCCTTGCTCAAAAGCATCATCTTCAACTTGAGGGTGGTCCGCTAGTTAATGCTACCAATTACCGCAGCATTGTGGGAGCCCTCCAGTATCTCACGCTGACTAGACCCGATCTCACTCATGCGGTTAACTTGGTTTGTCAGTTTATGCATCAACCTAGCACTACTCATTTTCAAGCTGTCAAGCGTATTTTACGCTATTTACAGGGTACTGTGGACTATGGTATTCGACTTCTCTCTCATTCATCTTTGACTTTGTATGGTTTTTCTGATGCTGATTGGGCTGGGTGCCCTGACACTCGCCGCTCCACTACAGGCTATTGTATTTATTTGGGTGCTAATTGTATTTCTTGGGCCTCAAAGAAACAAGTTACAGTCTCCCGATCTAGCGCCGAAGCTGAATATCGCGCCATGGCCTCTGCTGCTGCTGAACTCACCTGGCTCACTTATCTTTTGCGTGACCTTGGTCTTTCCTCACACTCCTCACCCGTTCTCTTTTGTGATAACACTAGTGCACTTCATATGACTGTCAATCCTGTGTTTCATGCTCGTACAAAACACATCGAGTTGGACTATCATTTTGTTCGTGAGAAAGTTGCTGCTGGTGCCCTTACTACACGATATGTTCCTTCTCAATCACAGATTGCTGATCTCTTTACCAAGGCTGTCTCCAAGGATGTTTTTCATCGCTTCCGTAGCAAGCTTGGTGTGCTGCCTCCACCACCCTCCAGCTTGAGGGGGACTGATAAAGCCATATTCTAGAAGCTATATTTTTGGCAATCAATTGTCTAATAGTCCAGCCGTAGTTATTGACTATATTCTAGAAATATTTTGGCAATCAAGGCAATCAATTGTCTAATAGTCCAGCCGTAGTTATTGACTATATTCTAGAAATATTTTGGCAATCAATTGTCAATTACCTTCTGTCAACAATATCTCCTAGGCTACTATTAAGGATCTCCAATCCCTTATTTTTAGGAGTTAACTTTTCCAGCCGTAGTTATTGACCCTTGACAGAATTCTCTAGAATTGTACGTGTATGTTATATAAAGGTGTTACAGCAAAGAGAATGAGTATGTTCTTGTAAGGCCTCTTCGTGACATATTCAATAAAATTCAGAAAATCTTCAGAAGTTTCAACTAACTTCAAGAAGTGATTGCATGCGATTAGGCACCTCTAAACCTTGATTATATAAAATCCCAATATTATCAATTTCAAATATTATTGACTTATAGAAATTAATCTCTATTATTATTATCTTATAGGCATTAGTTGGAATGATTAAGAACATTGTAGAAGCATAAAAAAAGCCAGGTGAAAAAAATAAATAAATAAATAAAAAAGGAAAGAGAAAAAGTTAAGAACAAGACTTCAATCGGTTTTATTCATTCATACTAGAAAGCTCAAGAGCTTCATTTTATACAAAAGCTGACGCCACATAAAATGGCGTACCCTACTCTCGTCTTTACATTATTAGATATATTACATAACGTAACATACACTCTCCGATCTACATACTTGATTTCAGTTACTACTTAGAAGAAACCTGTAAAGCCCAAAATTGATGCCAATGGGTGGTCTCTCCCTTCTCTCTCCTCTTGCTCTTGTTGCCTCCTTTCTTCTTGGCACCTCTTTTGGCATTGTTGTTGTTCACGTTGGCCTTGTTCTTGCCTCTCACAATGTTGTTGGCATTGTTGATACCGCTCTTCTGGATCCACAGTGTTTCTATCGTGGCGGTGTTCTCTCTCCTCTTGCTCTGGTTGCCTCCTTTCTTCGCGGCACTTCCTTTGGCATTGTTGTTGTTCACGCTGGCCTTGTTCTTGCCTCTCACAACGTTGTTGGCATTGTTGATACCGCTCTTCTGGATCCACAGTGTTTCTATCGTGGCGGAGTTCTCTCTCCTTTTGCTCTTGTTGCCTCCTTTCTTCGCCGCACCTCCTTTGGCATTGTTGTTGTTCACGCTGGCCTTGCTCTTGCCTCTCACAACGTTGTTGGCATTGTTGATACCGCTCTTCTGGATCCATAGAGTTTCTATCGTGGCGGTGTTCTCTCTCCTCTTGCTCTTGTTGCCTCCTTTCTTCGTGACACCTCCTTTGGCATTGTTGTTGTTCACGCTGGCCTTGTTCTTGCCTCTCACAACGTTGTTGGCATTGTTGATACCGCTCTTCTGGATCCACAGTGTTTCTACCATGGCGGTGTTCTCTCTCATCTTGCTCTTGTTGCCTCATTTCTTCGCGACACCTCCTTTGGCATTGTTGTTGTTCATGCTGGCCTTGTTCTTGTCTCTCACAACGCTGTTGACATTGTTGATACCGCTCTTCTGGGTCCACAGTGTTTCTATCGTGGCGGTGTTCTCTCTCCTCTTGCTCTTGTTGCCTTCTTTCTTCGCAGCACCTCCTTTGGCATTGTTGTTGTTCACGCTGGCCTTGTTCTTGCCTCTCACAACGCTGTTGGCATTGTTGATACTGCTCTTCTGGGTCCATAGTGTTTCTACTGTGGCGGTGTTCTCTCTCATGTTGCTCTTGTTGCCTCCTTTCTTCTTGGCACCTCCTTTGGCATTGTTGTTGTTCATGCTGGCCTTGTTCTTGCCTCTTACAACGTTGTTGGCATTGTTGATACCGCTCTTCTGGATCCACAGTGTTTCTATCACGGCGGTGTTCTCTCTCCTCTTGCTCTTGTTGCCTCCTTTCTTCTTGGCACCTCCTTTGGCATTGTTGTTGTTCACACTGGCCTTGTTCTTGCCTCTCACAACGTTGTTGGCATTGTTGATACCGCTCTTCTGGGTCCACAGTGTTTCTACCGTGGCGGTGTTCTCTCTCCTCTTGCTCTTGTTGCCTCCTTTCTTCGCCGCACCTCCTTTGGCATTGTTGTTGTTCACGCTGGCCTTGCTCTTGCCTCTCACAACGTTGTTGGCATTGTTGATACCGCTCTTCTGGATCCACAGAGTTTCTGTCGTGGCGGTGTTCTCTCTCCTCTTGCTCTTGTTGCCTCCTTTCTTCGCGGCACCTCCTTTGGCATTGTTGTTGTTCACGTTGGCCTTGTTCTTGCCTCTCACAACGCTGTTGGCATTGTTGATACCGCTCTTCTGGGTCCACAGTGTTTCTACTGTGGCGGTGTTCTTTCTCATCTTGCTCTTGTTGCCTCATTTCTTCGCGGCACCTCCTTTGACATTGTTGTTGTTCACGCTGGCCTTGTTCTTGTCTCTCACAACGCTGTTGGCATTGTTGATACCGCTCTTCTGGGTCCACAGTGTTTCTATCGTGGCGGTGTTCTCTCTCCTCTTGCTCTTGTTGCCTCCTTTCTTCACGGCACCTCCTTTGGCATTGTTGTTGTTCACGCTGGCCTTGTTCTTGCCTCTCACAACGCTGTTGGCATTGTTGATACCGCTCTTCTGGGTCCACAGTGTTTCTACCATGGTGGTGTTCTCTCTCTTCTTGCTCTTGTTGCCTCCTTTCTTCGCGACACCTCCTTTGGCATTGTTGTTGTTCACGCTGGCCTTGTTCTTGCCTCTCACAACGCTGTTGGCATTGTTGATACCGCTCTTGTGGGTCTCGAGATTGCCGCAGGCAGCTTTGCAGACACTCTTGCTGCTCTCTTTGACCACCTTCTTCTCGTTGGCAACGCTCCTGGCAGTACTGATAATCTTGCCCTTCAGGCTCCCGTTGTCCCAACTTGCAACGCGCTTGACATGCAAGATATCCGAATATGTCACCCTTATGCCTTTGACACTGTCTTAGACATTGGTCGGTCTCATCATAACTGAGAGAAAAAGGTACTGAGGCAAGACATAGAAACGAAAGGAACAGAAACAAAGGAAGCCTAGCCTTGATCACCATGGTTTTAGTTTTTCTCGTTGGTGAAGATTGCACAGAAAGCGTCACATACTTATAGTCCCGAGTGCTTAAACATGCATGGACATTTGGCTTGGTACATTAACATGCAAGTTGACGAGTGTAATACGTGACAAATCAACGTGGCCTACTTCAAACACTGCGTCACTACATACCATCAGGTGGGACGAAATTAAGAAAGAAATTTCTTACAACCAGATTGAACTGGCACCTTCTATTGATATGCCAAAAACCAATAGATCTCGAAAAATCAGTGTGGGCCAGTGTGGGATAAGTGCTGGGTGAGTGTACTCGGCGAATTGTGGAAGGAAATTGGATTTGTTTGACATAGCAGTACTATGAAGCTGTGAATGAGGACCACCTCAGGTGTGTACGTGTTTATGTGCATGCAAGGTTAGAGTTGATGGACGCGGCGATAGTCATCCGTGGAGTAGAATATGGACAACCACGTGGCCGTTTAGAAAAAGACATAAATCATGTACAGGTATACGAGGATTTAGATAACAACATCAGATGATTTCTTTTGAAGATTTTGTGAAGAGAACAATGGAAGTCTTTCATTGGAAATGAGAGGGATTGGAATGATTGGCCTAAAGCCTTCGGGTCTATTACATATACTTTTTTTATGAAAAGTTTCACCATTTTGAAGGATTGCTATTCTACCGACACATATGATTTTTTGGAGGAGTCATACCTGTGCACTACAAAAACTAATTAATAATTACATATGCACCAATTTTTTATAAGGCAAAAAATAAGAAATCGATCAAATGTGAGATGGTCCATCATCATTGCTGTGGTGTGATCACTATACCAACATTCTCAGTCTCACATGAGCACACTTTAATATTAATTAACAATATATATATATGCAAATTTTTTATTAACTCTCCCTTGGATATATAATTATTAACAATTTGAACTTTTAATAATTTTGTTTCCCCTATCTATATATATAAAACTGTAGTCAGCATTGAATATTAGTACCAATTAGGTCACATGTTAACTATCTCATCTGTGATCCCATATAGAATCATAGATCAACATTGGACAATGACATATAGTCCATACATGCGCACACTTTTATAATTTTTTACTGTATCCTTCCTTACATGATATCCATTTCCAATATTATATTAAAGATGTCTTGATGATTGACTATCTTTCAAGTTTCAAGTGATCAACATCAGTTAACCATAGCAGGGAAAACAGTGCAAACCCTGAAACCCTACCAAAACCAACGAATTCTGTAATCTATACACACCAAGTTATGTACTGTTGACTTGTGTTATAATTTTGTCAAGTACTTTCTTTATAAGGCCTGATTCCTAAAAGTTTTCCTTGATGACCTTCTCTAAGCCTCAAGAATTAGTTAAAAAAATGAAATGGGGAAACTCATCTCTCTCTCTCTCTCTCTCTCTCTCTCTCTCTCTCAAAACGTTAATTCTCTACAACCCTCCAGCCAAACCCCCAAAATATCTTTGCCAAAATCTTATTTTTCAAGTCAACAAAACAACAATTATACAAATTTTTTCACATGTAATTGCGATAAATATGCCTCTGATGATTCTTAATTAGGAAATAATCATGTGAATTAGAATTTCCTTGTTAGTATATTAATTTTCATCGATATGGTCATGCATTATTTGTGAATAATACAGCGGAATTTTCAATATATTATATACAATCACACGGTTTATTTGTTAATCCAAAAGTAACATATATAGTTCAACCACATATATCATAATATCAATACCAAATCTAAAAGCAGTAAATGTGAAAGCAATATTTAAACAAGGAAAAATATTCTCTATCGTACCAAATTATTTTTCAAGATCTACCCTTGTCCCGTCATTCCATTAATTCAAAATACTGTTTAAACTTTAACAATGCACTTACGGATACACCCAAATTAATTCACATCCATTTCCATAACATATTAAAGTGACAGGTTGTGAGTGGTTAAACATCACTATTATTAGGGTTCACTGTTGGTATTGTCTTAACTTTGTGAATATTTCTACTAATCACAAATTGCCACTTAAAGACATGAAAATAATTATGAATTTGGCTGATCCCATAGAATTTTTCAAACTTTAAACCCATACTTTGCCTTAAAAGCTCCAACTTTATTGTAAATTCAGGAAGAGGAAAGGAGTACTACATATGAAAGTCATATTAATTAAAAATGATGAAAGAATATACATGTGCATGATGGTATACATTCCAATATACGCATATATATGACCATACTAAAGTAGAAAAACATTGCCTTTCAAACTTTAACTTACAAAAAAAAATACTAAACTAACTTAAATAAATCCTTTTTAAATAATTAGTTTCAACTTTCATCAACTGCTAGCAACTAAACTAGAGGGAGTACTAGTAGTAGTTGATTAAACTAGAAAGAGTTGAAGTCAGTTGAATTGAATGTGGTTTAATAGAAAACGTCACTTGCATGCCCTTACGTAGTCTATAGAGTACATCCTCAAAAATAAAAAATAAAAAATAAAAAAGGTTCCCCAATTGAATAAATTTCTGCGGGACCATGACTCTTGACTTCCTTCATGTACGGCCAAACTACAGAATCTCTTAACAAAATTCTCTCTCCCAAAGAATATCTTTTGAGTTTTGAGCTCTTAACAAACCAACATCCCTAGATCTCCTTCAAACTCTCTCACTCTCACTCTCCGGTTTTATATTCAACAGAGAACCCCAAATTTTTCACTCTCTTAACTGTGAATACGTACGTTCACTTTCTTGGCTGAAAACCCAACAAAGCCACCTTCTTTTTTCATTTCTTGAATGTCTATTTTCTGAAAAAACCCTAACCCTAGTTTTTCTTTCTTGGAAAACACGCATACCCAAAAAGAAAACTCAAAGCCCTAGTTATTCACTGATGTCTTCGAAAGGCTCTCGTGTTGTTCGGTCGTTGAGCGTGGGTGAGATCGGGTTATTCAATCAGGTCCAGCCAATCGACCCACCGGAGAATATTTGGGAAAAGAAGCTCCTAGCACCGAAACCGGCTTCAAAACCACCTCAAAAACCGGTTTCCAAGAACTTGAACTCATCGCCTGTTGTGAAACAGGAGCAACAACATCCTCGTAAGAGTGTACTGATGCTTGGGTCGCCGATTTGGGAGCCTGACGACAAGGGGTCCAAGAAGAAACCCCAAGAAGGGTTTGGGGAGTTTCTTGAAACTTGTTCTCTATGCAAGAAGAAGCTCCAGCGTGGTGAGGATACGTACATGTATGGGTAAGTCTTGCTTTCTTTCGCTTAGTTTTCCTAGTTCATTTTCTTCTAATCAATTTTATTGCAACCATACATGGCGCTTCATAGAGATAATCTTTCATTAGGTTTTTTTTTTTTGGTTATCTACAGTACTAATATTTCTTTTTTATTTGCTATATTCTATAGTATTTTATTATATTAATATATAGTCTGTTTAGATATTTAACGGTTGCCCATGAATTATATTTGATCCCATAATCCCATTAAATTGATTGATGTTTCTTAGTTTCCAGCTTTGATAACATGCACATATATTTTGATGTTTCTTGTTGCATATATGATATATACATATACTCTGTGTGAGTATACATGTGTATCAGATGTTGTTTGAGGAAGTAATAATAATCTGCAACTATTGTAATAATGTTGAATATTTTATGTATTTATGAAAATTAAGCATCAATTAGTTCCTTGCTTTGCTTTGGCTTAAGCCAAATTGAAACTAAATATTTAAGGGAAAAAATTTCCTTAAGTGTTGTACCTTAGACTTCCTAATTAAATTCAACAATGTGGTTGTATTGACTAACAAAACTACATGGTTGAATTTAATTTTCTTTATACCTAATATACAACACATAAAGAATATTGTACGTACCTATATTAATAGAGGATATGTTGTTTGAGGAAGTAATCATGATATGGAACTTTGATGCAATTATGTTTAAATTTTATGACAATTAAGAGCAATTAATTAGTTCCTTGCTTTGCGTTGACTTAGCTAAATTGAAACTAAATATTTAATGTTCCTACTATTGAATTTTCTGTAGTTGATGCGTAGTCAGTAAGCATTCGAAAGTGACAAATTTCGGAAAGTAGTTTAGATTATTCAAATAGAAAGGCCATTATTTCTTTAGTTTGTGTTGTATGATTGATGAATTGAAAATATGTGTGTATGTATCTTAGGTAATCTTGTATTGTTTTTTTCTTCGATTAGTCTAGGGACATAACATTACTCAAAATTACCAACATAATCTATTGTGAGTGGAATACCATCGCTTTCACCAGTTATGTCAACAATTGTAAAAATGTTATTACTTTTCTGTATTTCTTACTTGTATTGGGATATATACCTCATGGATTAATTATAAGAAAAATAAACTGGTAATTTTGATACTGATGTGATGAAACACTCATGGTGCAGTTACCTAAGAGCATTTTGCTCTCCTGATTGCCGAGACGATCAGATTGCATTGGATGGGATTCAGATACAATCTTCTTCAGAACCAACAAAGTTGATAACAGGAAGAAAAGATATTTAAGGCAAGCCAATTGCTGCACCTAAGTAGTCAACTGACAGTTCATTTGCTAGTTGTAGAGGTGCACAGCTGTATAATTTTTGCAATCAGCTTGCACTCTTGTGCACAGAGCTAGTTTACATTTTTTTTTTTTTTTTTTTTTTTTCTTGCAGAATTTGCAAGTTGAGTAAAATAGAAACTAAGTTGCTTCTAAGGAGGATTCTACTTGGTTCTGTTTCAGATATCAACTTAATTGATTACTATTGTAGCCTCAATCTTTTAAGATGGTTGTATCTATTCTTTTGGATGCCCTCATATTTCGTTTATAGTTACTGGTGATTATTCTTCATGTCAGTGTCATTTCTTTGTGTTTGTGCTGAGTTTTAGCAAGGCCACAGTGTAGGCATGCATGCCAAATTTATAGTGATTGCTTGGTTTTTGTTGTCAATACATGTAGCTTAAACAACATTCAATTATTTGTAAATCTTTACATACATAACAAGAGCTTGTGGAATTAACTTTCACAAAAGTCGATTATTGGGTGCTGTGTCTACTTGTATTGTACCTCTTTTTTTTTTTTTTTTTTTATTTATTTTATTTCCCGCTAAAAATGCAGCTTTCTGCATCTAATTAGATGTTGAGTTTCCATACAACAAAGTTAACAGAAACGCTATCCATTGACTTATAAGATCCTCAATATGTGAATAACTATGTCAATTTTCATTATGACTTATCAATAAAAGTTTCTATTCGTCATAAAAAAAGTTAAACATTGAGAACATTTTATTCTCTTTTCATTGCATGCGTTACTTTTTACACTTCCACATGTATTTTGTGGCTGGTGGAAAAATGTTTCTAACCAGCATTGAATCTGGCATTATCTCAAGGAATATAATTATTATGTTCCAGTTACTTTTCTTCTTTAGTAACCGGTTTCCAAATGCTTCCATATGAACTGTTATAAATTGAGAAAACAAAGCTATTACAAGAAGGGAAATTGCTTTAGGGAGACCCTAACTTATGCATAGGATATCTACACCCTCCCTCTCACAGTATAAGAGCCCCACAAGAGAAATGATGCATATATCGAATTCATACTATAATTATTATCCTTTAGGGAGAGTTAGAAGTGCCACTATTTCAAGAGGCCTTTGACAGGACATATATAAAGACTTGCAGGTTGAATTTCCATGAACTTTTGGGCATGCTCAATGATCATTTGGACATGTTTTAGGAAGAGAGGGAAAAGGATTTCAATGTTATGTAGACCTTGTATAAGTTGTAAAAGATATCGCAAGAACTCTATATATTAGCAAGCATATTTTCAAGAGTAAATGATAGCAACTTGGGTGGCAGAGGAACAGAACAAGCCCCTTTGCCATGGTCAGCATAGCAAAGACACTTTTGTTTACTGTATATGTAGCCCATGTTGCCAGCCCTTCCCACTAACGAAAAGCTAATGTTATCGCATAAAATCTCTCCAATAGCAAACGATGTGATGTTCCATTTAGACCCTATTATCCTTCGAGCAAAAAAGTACCATGAGGACTTCTAATATCCATAAGTTATCAAATATGGGGCATCCAGTTTAGTAGCCTTAATCTAGTTAATCAGCGAGATATTAGAGATAGAAGTGGAATACCAATCGGTGCAAAAGGAAAAGCCTCTAAATTATGACTTCCCAATATAACTGTCAGATCTTTAAAGGGTTTCTTTTCAAGTTTGTTGATAGCCTCAAGGAAAAAGTAGGGTAAAGCAAACCACCCTTTTCAGTTAAATCATAGGCAGAAACAGAGAAAAGCTTCATACTTCCATCATGAACTCCAAATTTATGCCATTGATTACTTCAGTAATGAACACCCATCAAATCTCCACCTCTTCCTTTATAAGATTAAAACAGAAAGTGCTTATGTTATTTTTACCACCACCTTTGCTCTTCCTTCACTCCCTCACATTTGTTTTCTTGATTCTTTCACACACACACAAAAAGTCATTGACAAAGTAAAAACTTCACTGCCCACTTGGAACTACTTGATTGATTAAGAAATTATTAATACAAGTATACAACCAAATGCATCACCACAGAGGATTATTTCCTAGTCATTATGCAGAACGGTGAATGTTTGGACATGACTTTTAGATGCCATAAAGCAGTTTTTGCTAACTGAGTACATTAATTATGCCATTATCCAACTAAGATTTACACCAAGACAGATTCTATGATAGTGATTGATTGTCCCACAAAGATTCATGAATCATATTTACCAAGGTCTAAGAAAATGAGGTTACAGTTAAAGACTTACAGGTTACAGCAAAACCAAGAAAAGTCAAATAGAGGATTGTCCTGATCTGGTTTGTTCACCAGGGATTCATTCACGCTTCAGGGCTGACTCTCTGAAGAGGTTCCTGTCTGCAAGGCTGCTATTGGGGACCAGTTACAACACATCAACAAGCTAAAGATCTGCTCCAGCAAACAATACATACAAGGGGATAACAAACGCAATTAATATTCTGTTTCCAGTCACTATGCCAATCGGCAAGCATGTTCTTCATTCAAAAAAGTTTGACTGGACTGAGTACATACCAAAAATAAATAAAAAACTGAATTTGAGATGTGATTGAACTACTACTTTAAATATCTTACCAATTTTATTGGTTGAAAGATGATAAAAATTTGGGATTCATTTCTCCTTTATTGATTATATAAAAGATGATAAAAATGACAGTTTGCATTGCATCTCTTCTGCGTAATTGTTCTTTTCATTCTGCTGGTACTTCAAACTATCTATTGGAAGAACTTAAATGTGCAAAGTTCTTCTCTAAGCTACATAAAGACAATAAAAATCATGTGTCATTCATGCTCCACTTTGTGCTCCACTAATTATAGTCTGCAATATGACAAGTGTCTGATTTTCATTTTTTTTTTTTTTTTTTTTTTAATTTGGTGGCAGAATACGATAAAAATAAAAAATTTGGTAGCAAACTACGATTGATAGAGCATAAAGTTTGTATTCACATACAGACAAATTTGGAAAATTCTGCTCATTTTGCGAAAATTACATATCAAAGAGGACCTTGACATGAATGCTGTCCTAGCAGTTTTGTACATATATGTTTGGTCTGTACAAAACATATGGCATCTGTGGACTTTTACCTTATATATAATAGGAAAAAACAGTAAACTAACCAAACAACTGCATTGTAGTAAATTCAGGTGGTTTCTGTTTTTCCCTGTCCTGGATTTGAATAAGAAAGTACTCAAATATCAGAAAAGAATCTGCCAAATAGCTATAAGTCTATAACTCAACTGGCATGACCCGTTTTGTTGTGTAAAAAACAGGAAGGCCATTAAAGTCCATGGTTGGTTTGAACCTGGGCACTTGAGTTGGGTAGATAGGAGCCTCTCTATAGAGAAGGCTAAGGGCTAGAAAAAGCAGAAAGGAAATGGGATCAGATCAAACACTTTTCACTCCATAATTATGATTCTATACCAGCATCCACGCCCATGCCATGCGTGTAGAAATCAGACCCACTAGAATATTGAAGAAGAAACAAAAAATCATGCAGTTGAATCTTTAAAAGT
The DNA here is from genome assembly GCA_907173295.1 of Fagus sylvatica. Taxonomy (NCBI): domain Eukaryota; kingdom Viridiplantae; phylum Streptophyta; class Magnoliopsida; order Fagales; family Fagaceae; genus Fagus; species Fagus sylvatica. The sequence goes on from OU015772.1 coordinate 6,900,521, forward strand.
TAAAAACTTGAGAGAACCCCAAAATCTTAAAGGACTATTCATCATGGCATAGTGAGGGAAATGAGACCCACTAGAATCTTTTTTTTTTTGTCTTGATACAGACTGGCTAGAGCTTTCTTTTTTCCAATTTTTTTTTTTTTTTAAATATGAATATGGAATTTTCCTCAGTTATAGACTTATAGCCACAGGCAATTGGCTTGTAGCTGTTTCAAAAGGGTTGTGATTCGTGCACATTGCTAATACACTCATAAGTTATCTAATACAAACCTCCACAAATTCAGGACATTGTTATCCACAACTCGGTCGAATGTTCACAATTTTTGGTTATTACATCCACAATTTCACCATCATACATGATTTTGGGACATTGTTATCCATGATTTGGTGGAATGTCCACAACTTCTAAATATTCACATGTGATGTGCATTAGAGGTGGATTTCAGGTGTGCACAAACAATTTTCCCATTTGAAATTACACTATACAACTATAGTGGAGAAATTCGTATAGTACTTTGAACCAGGTGATAACCTGAAGAGTGCTTTTGGCCTTATGGGCCTCATCCTCCCATTTTCCTCTTCTCAATTTTTATTTTTTATCATGCAATACAGCAATAGCACTCCTAGGATTCAAACCAATAACAGTCTATCATTACAAATTAGAAATTTTCACTACTAATATGAGCAAGTAAACTATAGTGATGTACTGAGGTCTCAAGCATTTGGACTTCAGACACAGGCACAAGGCTTTTTTACTTTAGGGAAGAGTTACAGAGTGGCCTGGTGCCATGTTGAGATACAAAAGGTTGGATTAAGTTTGACGCCATCCAAAATGATGTGATCATGTTATGCGTATGCTTTAACTGACCCATTAGTGGGAAAAAATTAATAATAAAATGTAACAGGTAAGAAATCATTGGAATCCCAAAAAGGCAAAAATGCTTCCCATGCTTCTCTGTTGAAATGCATGAGAGGGAGTACGCATGCATTAACAAATAGAGCACGAGTACCTCACAACATATTACAGTTTTTGAAGGTATAAAATACTAAAATAGTCCTATTATCACTTTGGTTACTCCTCATCTGAATTTGGACACTGTGGTATTGCTGCCTTCTGCTGTTTTGTTTATGGTATTCACGGTAAAGTAATAACGAGTAACATTTAGAACAAACAGCAAAAGACAAACGTGGAATAAGAAACCTTTCTTAAAGAGCAGTCTCTATCTCATGGCCTCCGATACTGCCAAAGCTGTTAATCTGTCTTATGCTTTTCTAGTTCGTTAAAAGCTAACAGCAGTGGATAATGGAGATGGGAGACTATCAAGAAAACTACCTTTTTTTCAGTAGAATCATTAACTACAATAGAGGGAGCAAGAGGAGTCAGATTTCTATCATCAACTTCATTCTTTTTCTTTTTCTTTACAATGTCATCAGTTTGGTAATGAGTAATCCTTCAAAGCTTTCTTTACTTCTTCTCTTTGTGTTTAAAACAAAAAAGTAAGTATCCAAATGATTATTTTGACCATGTTTCATCTTCATTCAGTCATCATCTATATAGTCCCTAAACAAAATAAAGAATCATGAATAAAAAAATCGCCGTCTACCCACTTGACACTTCTTGATAGGCTGAGTTCATCCTGCATAGCAAAAAAGTTTTGATCATAAGTACATGGGACAACTTATTATAGTGTTAAAGTATAGAAGTAAGCACTAGTTAACATATAATATATAGTACCTGATTATTATGCAGGACTGTAAATGCTCGTACACAACTTTGAGATGCCAGAAAAGTAGGCGCTTGTTAATCAGTTAACAAAATTTTATGCATAATACTCAACTGGTGTATTGTTAGCTAACTTGTTATGATGATGATCAGAGGTACAATGTGTTGGCGACAGAAATTACAAAATTAACACCTAGTAAGAGAAAGTAAAGGTGAAATTAGACAAAGAAACTGAGAACAACAACAAAACCAAGAAAAGTAAAAAAGGAGAGGGAGACCAACCTTTTTCGGGTTGTGTGCAAGGGAATGTCTCTATCACTCTTCAAGGATGATATTTTTTTTCAACGTGATTCCCTCCTGCAACTGGGGACCAAATGGCTAAGTAAGAATAGGAACAAGCAATAGATCTGCTGCTCTAAGAAAACTTTCAAAGGGCGAAAGAAAATGTAAATGTGAAACACTTTCAGATTATGCAAAGCACATGTTCTGTTCTTGAGATGGGTTTGCATATGGATTCACAAGATGCATGCACTAGGGGGACCAAAAGAGGCATGATTCAGTCCCTGGTGGGGTATTGTTACTATTGTACTAAGTATATCCTCCATGCTTATTATCCTATGGGATTGCAGGAGGCTAGGAAGTACTGTCATCAAGGAGACTTGCATACTAATCCATATCTGTATAATTGTACTACCAGCCACCTTGAATGCTTGAAAGGGAAAATATAAATAAAAGAGAGAGGGAGAAGGAACTGAAACTGGGCTATTCACCTGATCGACTGAAGATGCAAATTATGAACTGATATGCAGAAATAATTGAAGTTCTTCAACTTTATTGGCCATACTAATCACTCAGTTATGGGAAAGAGCAAAGATCTGCGAGAGGAAGAATATCATCAATTAATTTCCTCGTTGGGTAGCTTCATAATATCTAGAAAACTAAGCTAAATAATGCATCCAAAGGCCTAATGTACACTCTAAAAACATGTAAAATTGTCTGCATACAAGAAAGAGAGAGAGAGAGAGAGAGAGAGCTTACTCAAGCGCAGGTCAATGTGGATCTTAACTATTCTCCTTTCCTTCAGAAAAAGCTTAGTTCAGTATATCCATGTGAATGCGGCAGAAAATCATCCACCTCAATCCTGGAACTAGAACAACTCATGCTTTTCCTCAATCGGCTATGGCTTGACTCAACCTCCGCCCAAAATATGCCATAAACCGGTCTATGGTCTGAAAATCTAGATTCCCCACGGACATAGGACACTTGATGAAGGCCTTCACCATACCACAAAATTCGATCACACCTTAACACGAAAATAATTAAATCAGCACAAAAGGTTACTAGAATTTATAAATGTGCCAACAAAAAGACCCCCACTAGTTACATCCTATACTCCATAATATAGTTTACAATTCATCTAACAAAGAAAAAAATACATATCTTTTTTATTTTTATTAAATCTTTTCACCATCTCTATTATGCATTAAAGCTATATGATTTCACATAGCCAGCCAAAAAAGGCTATAATTTCACATATTTTTGCCCATAAGGTAAGAGAGATGATCTTACCAAGCAGGAGTTCTACGTTTTTCCTTTGGATGCATATCATCCCCTGCATATCTGTCCGAATTAGTTGAATACTTGTAAGTTGGTGGAAAATAAATCTTCCCTTCATTCCATCTGACAAAAACACGACCATGTCTTTGCTCTCTACGTAACTGCCAAGAGAACCATCAACAATTTAGACTGAAATTCTTCTTCATATAAGTAATATAACCTAAAGTAAGCATTTGGAAACAGAGTAAAGAGACAGACAGGACTTCGGGAGAGGAAACATGCCTGATCATTCTCTAACAATGCCCTCCAGTTTTGCATCTCAACAAGCGCCGTAGCAGAGCGGTAAGAGAGGGCAATACGATAATTCAAATCGCCAAGCCAGATAATTCGACTAGATAAAAAAAGAAACATATTTAGAGAGTTGAAGACAAAATTTTGTTGAACAATTATAATGAAATTGGGGTGGTGAGCCACCTAGAAACCGAAATGTTAGTTTATGCAAGTATGAGGTCCACATGAATTTATGTCATAACTTTCAAGAGTTGAAATTAGGTAACCAAAAAAAAATTAATATGAACAATAACAGAACAACAAAATTGGCATATTTAAAATTAGAAATTCAGATTCCAGGGGAAGTGAACAACTTTTTTTTTTCTTTTGTTTTCAGATCTCACTAATCTGCATTCTCCCCTAATCTCCCCTAAATTCCTGTTCACAGCAAGTTTATTAGAGTCCTATTTAATTCATGAACGATGTGCAAGTGTCTTACTCATGCTCAAGGATTGTTTCTGGGGACTTCACATCCCCGGAGCCATGGACCCGTGGAAACCTTGTCTTCCTAAGGATCTCCATAACATCAGAGTTCCGTCTTAGCTCATCACCCTCCTTCTGCCCTGATGTCAAATGGCTACAGACGAAGCAAAATGTTGTTTGGTGTAAAGACATGCTGACTGAAATTGAACCCTGCAGATACAAGGAGAATATTGCTCATTTTTTCAGTTAATTACATCTGAAAAAATTCACCCAAAAAAACGGATAAAAATGGTAATTATCATTATTGTATAATATGATACCTTATTTCCGAGGTAACCCATCAATCCTCTGCCAACACAAGATACTTTCATGTTACGAACATGGTCCCTCAATTCACTTCTCACCCATACTGTGAGAAATATGCCAACCATTTGTTTACTTGCAACTAAGCAGTACCTCGAACGCCCTGGCATTCTATATCCATCTTCATTAGAAGCAAATCCACCATAGGACATAGGTGAATACAATACAGTACTTGGTGAATCTCCCGGTCCATTATCATCATCAGAAGAACCCCATCTGGAATAGTCACTAGGCCTGGAATAGTCGCTTGGCCTGGAATAGTCGCTTGGCCTGGTATAGTCGCTTGGCCTGGTATAGTCACTTGGTCTGGCAAAGTCACTTGGCCTGGCATAGTCACTTGGTCTGGCATAGTCACTTGGCCTGTGACCCCATCTGAAATTTGGATCATAGTCACTAGGCCTGTGGCCAAAGATTACTCTATCACAAACACTGTATCGTCGATCAAGTCGTGGCTGTGGAATTGAGGGGTCATTGTCCATTCTCCAGCTGTGTGTCGTCTGGAATGATCGGCGATGGAAGAAAGATGAGTTCTTCTGCCTAGCAGATCCCTCAAAATCTGCATTTATTTCTACAATTGGCTCAGGAATTGGAGATGGTGTATAGCATCCACTAACTCCACTGGTCCCTGGGACATTGTTTAGTGTCTTTCGAATGAGAGACAGCCATTTTTTGGCAGGGCCATTGTCTTCTGCCCCCAGAACATTACCAGCATTCAATGGAACAATTTCTTGAAAACTGAAAGAGACAAGGAACAGAATGGCATCCATAAGTAAAGAACCAATTTTCAGAGTTTCTTTCCAAAAAAAAAAATGTGGAAATATAAGCTACCAAAACATACCCAAGAACATAAATGTCAGCAGGAGGTGAGGCATGAAGCAAGTCATCTAGATTCAAATTACTTGGTGGGGATCTTCCAGCCACATTCCATGTAGCTACGAATATGCTGACGCCAAATCAAAAAAAGAAAATCTCACATAATCAATACAATTATAAGTCAATAACATTGTAATTAAGAAGGAAAAAGAAAAAGAAGGAAATTGATACCTATAGTTCTGCACATCTATAATCCGAGGGTGGTCAAGATTCATTCTTCCTCGCCGGATTTGCTCCGTGTTCCGGCTAAATTTTTCTGCACATTAGAGTGAGGGCAACAGAAGATAAGGAAAAATTACAACTTACTAAGATATGTTCAAATCGTGTTCTAATCATACTAAACCTGTTTTGCTTTTTTTGGATGTGCATGGCTCCCTCTCTGAGAAGCTGCTAGTCCTATATTCCACATCAGCTCCTGAAGAAGAAATCATTGTTAATGCATCAATCATACTTTAAAAAAATAAAAAATAAAAAGGATATAAATCCATAGAGAAAAATACAAAAAACAAGAATGTCTTAAATTGGTACTAGAACCAGCAAAAACAAGCTTGACCAAAACAGTAAATTAATAGTTTGGTTGCTATGAAATTTTGGAAAAAGAAATTTAGAATTTAGAATTTGAGAATATTCACTACTAATGATTTGGGAAACAGAACTCTCTGCTTTGTTGAGCCTAATTCAACTATTTGGCTAAATTTTTATGTCTATAGTATTCTGAGAAGTAAGAACATTTTTAGAATAAAGTCCAAAACTTACATATATCTGTTCCTTTCCTCAACTTTCTTACCAACTAACCAGCAGGTGAGAAATTATAGTACAGATTCTTTACTGGGGGAAGGAAAAAAAAAAAAAAAAAAAAAACAAATATTCTTTTCTGGTATTGAGGCTAAGATTTGACCCCCAAAGTCCTAACAATTACCAACCAAGTAAGAACCCAGAGAGAACATAGATATCAACCTCCATAATTAACTTCATCCGCCTGAAATTCTTCAGTTTTGCTCTTGATATTGAACCACTTCCTGACCATTTTCTTTGACCATGAGAGCTTCATCAAACAACAAACAGAGAATCAGCTTGACAACTTCCAATAATTTAAATAAGAAAAAAAAAAAAAAAAAAAAAAAAGGAACCAGAAACAAAATCATTATATTTATTTTTCCAACAAGATAACATCTTTTGTAGCAAAAGAGAGTGGAAAAAACCTTGCTTTTCTTGGAATTCCCATCTCTCATTGTTTCACTACCACTTCATACAGCACTCCTAGTATATTCTCTACTATTTCTGGATTTCTGGGTTTTGCTTAAAACCAACCAAAGATGTCAGAATATAAGGAATAGAACCTCATTAGCCAGAGATTCTCCTTCCTTCCTCACTCCTCTCTTCTGGGTTTTTTTTTTTTCTTCTCTATATTGAGCTTTGGAACAAGAACAAGCTTAGTACTTCAACATATGTAGTCTGTGTTGTATGTAACTTGTAACTCCCAAAAGTATCAAAACAAACTCAAACAACAAAATGGGTTTCCGTGCTTTTCTCTTGTGAAGCTATTAAATGCACTCTTTAACTCTCATGAAAGTCTTTTAAGGCGCAAAGAAGCAATAACCCAGGAAATATGAAACAACCCACGACTGAGAAAGAGAGGCAATGCTTTAATGCGTGGAAGTGAGATGAGAGATTCTGAAGCAGAACAAGACAATGCGGCAGAGAGAGAAAGAAGGAAAGTGTATAAAGAGAGAGAAATAGCTTTGCTTCATTCAGCTTCCCTTTCTCTCTCTTTGAACAAAGAGCCTCGGTCTCAGTAACAACAGCAAAGTATCGAATTTGAACAGAATAAAGTGCACAAGAGAGAGAGATTGTGTGTGTGTGTGTGTGTTTCTCTCTTTCCCTTTGTTTTTGTTTGTGTTTGGTTTTTGTTTTTTGTTTTTGTTAATTTTTATTTTTATTTTTTACCCCAAAGCACAAGACATGGCCAAAGCAAGAAAAGGGCAACGGGCAGGTTGTTTAAGCTTTAATTTCTGAACATAAAATGAATTCGGGCAGTTAGACAAAGGCTGCCCTGGGTCAGCAAAGTGAAGGTAAGGGAGGGGTACCCTATAGCTGTATCCCTTCTTCCCGTTTTTGGTCTTCCATCAAAGCAAAAGCAGTTTAAAGAAAGTAACAAAAGATAAAGGGAATGTATGTGTTGTAGACTTGTAAGTAGTACTATATGACTATATTTTTATTTTTATTTTTTCTTTTAATTTTGTTTCTTCTTTTGTTGGACAAAGAATGTTTGCAAGACCAGGTACAGTATTTTAACTTAGACCATTCATTCTTTTTCTTTTTCCTTTTAATTTTATTTTATTTTTATTTTTTTTGGGTTTTTATGATTTTGCATTTTTGGTGGGGTTAAACTTTCATAGGTGTGTGTAGTTTAGTGTAGTGTAGTGTAGTGTGTCAATCTCCTAAAAAACAAAAACTTCATATTTGTCATTTTTTTTTCCCCTTTGCCAACTTTGGTTTTGAGGAGCAATTTTTGTCTGTCTAGCTCTTCCAACTTCCTATAGATTTTGATTATTGGTGAAATGGCATGGAATGTGGAAATGTTTCCTAAGCTACTTTGAGGCTTTTTTGGCTTAATCTAGGCTTGTGTCTTTGGAAAAAAGGACAAGTGTCCCAATTCCAGGGATGTTTGGAGTTCTTTCTATTTATTGGGAAAAAACAAACATTTTGTGGATTAATGCTTTAATTCTTAGAAGGTACAACTTTGTGACATGGGGACTATATAAAATTTAATGTGAAGAGCTTACTCAGTTTTATGAGTTAAGGATCTAATTTGGTCACACAAAAGCATACTATTTTTGGTTTGATGTGCCCCGCCGTCCGCCGCCCACGCTAGCTGTTGCCTCCTCGGGCTTTCCACAAACCGTGCCTCCCTAATTAAAAACCATATTAAGACATAAAAAGCTTTTGGGTTAAGCTCCAAAGTTTTAAGTCTTAATTGACTAGCCTTAATATACACATGACCATGTTCCAAGTGGCCGTCTCATATGTTTGGACTGTTCCGAATCCTCATGATTGTTGTGCCTTTCAACCATCTATTAGGGGCAAACTTTTATACAGTTTTAAGGACAAAATATAGTGAGCTGACGGCGGAAAAATCCACGTTGGGGTACCACGATTGCACAAATCAAACTATTTACATTATAAATGGAAATCCTTTACAACTTCATGATCCCCCACTAACCAAATGTATAATAGTTTTATCTTGTATTATAGCCGGTTGGTCCCAATGGACCCAATTAGAGTTGATTCAGTTTTTTTTTTTTTTGGGTAAGTTATTAAGGTTTGTTTAATTTTCTTTTGTTTTCCCCATATAATAAACAATTATCAAAAAGTAAATTGTATTTGGGCCTCTCAAAGTCGGATTAGGTTTGAGGTCAACTAGTCACTTGACCCTACCATGTCATATGTGATTCTTTTTTTTCTTTTTTTAGAAATATGATAGAAATTCTAATCTAAACTCACACACACGTATATTTGAAGATCTCGGGGATCGAATCCACATCCTCATAGAAGGGGGGCTTTTTGGGGATGATTACCATTAGGCCAAATACCCAAGTGGCTCATATGTGATCCTTGAATACAAATCA